>MU866230.1:0-74946 GCA_033296915.1 Triangularia setosa | reverse complement strand
ACCGCCCACCCCCCCCCCCCCACCCCCCCCCCCCCCCCCCCCCCCCCCCCCCCCCCCCCCCCGGCCCGCGCCCGCTTTTTGTTATTCCAAATGGTTTTTTCAAGCATCGGGGCATCAGAAGGGCGTCTAGTAATCGCGTTTATCTTGATTTTTCTGTCTTTTCTATGGCTGGTTTTCAGCAGCGTATATTCATTCGATGGGTTTACAGATGGAAGAAGTGAGGAGCATAAGTATCGAGTAGTGCCATGGGATAGTGGCTGAGCGAATGAAAAATACAATATTACGAGCAAGGCTGGGAGCTGGTGAGTTAGGTGAAGAATGTGATTGATGGCTTACAAGTAAGTCGCTAGTACTCTTCATTGCGACTAGAAGCCAAACAACTATAACCAACCCAGTTGGTCCAACAGTATATCCTAGGATCAACTAGTAGGCATGTGATTATCTGAGAAATAGTAGCTCTAAGAGTAGCTCGGTATGGACATATAGAATAGAATACCTTATCTCTCTTGTAATGTACACGTACGCTGTACGACTACAACCCATACTTAGCCCTGTTAACTTGGATAATCGAGGATGTAACAAATACACATGCGAAATAGTGTAACCGACCGCTCAATTTTATTCGATATCTTTTCGGACTGGTAAATTTGTCTGTACGCAAGATGGCCAGAGCGACACCTCAAACAAAGGACTCCCTCGAATGCATGGATACTAGGGCGAGTTTTTCTGTTAGGCTAATGGATAGGTATAAAGATTATAGTTGAATGTAAATAGTTCTTATGAAATGCGTTTTGAAGAGATATCATTCTCCCAACATTTGCACTTTGTAGCCATTCGCGGCTGTCGCTGCATAAGTACGCAACAATAAGCCAGCGTCCTGTAAGCCATCGAGGCTCGGCCCTGGTTTGTTCTGAGAAGACAACATACTGGCCCCACTTTAACCGTTGCAAGGTACTCCAATCGCCTTCATGGGTAAGGGATACCTAATTTCTGGAGCAGGTGGTCTCGCCACGAAGTACCAATTCCGTTTTCAAGTTGCTTAGGAAGATCAATCAGAAAACGTCGAAGTGTTAAATACCAACTTGATAGCGGCCGAACGTGCTCGTCTTGATCTTGTTCGGGGACGTCATAAGGTGAGATCATCTAACGGAAAGGTCCTGCTTGTGGCGCGGCAAGATTTGCATGCTGTACGGAATAGAAACTTGAGAACGTCAAGCAGCGCTTGATAAAGTGCTGAATTTTGTTACGTCGATCCGACGTTTTATCTCTTCGGCCGCATATATGTTGTCATCTTCAGCTTCTGCGGGCCGCCAATGGACATATGGTGAAGGCCACGGAAAAAGGCCCAAGGCCTGATGGGGGCCATGGGAGCTATTGGGGAGAGGCTATGTGGTATCCTGGGAAAGTTAGGAAAGCTCAAAAATAAAGAGGCCTTCTATTTAAGCCCTCTCTCTTAAGGTTTATTTCCATCGATTGATTTGGCTGAAGTTAATATCCTCAAACTTTGTCTGATGACTAAACTGGGCTGAAATAGGCTTTTTTTGAGTTGGCTGGTGGCCACCTCGCACCACAAGAAAACACCTGAAAAGCTCAACGATTGGAAGTGTTCGTATTTACTGAACACGGAGATTGGCGCCCTGGGGCCATATCTCACCCCGGTGACTCAGATGGAGTGCGCATATGGTTGTATCCTGTGGTCGTCACACGAAGAACCAACGAGCAAACATCAACCGACAACTCATCATACGTTCCCCCATTCCCATATACATTTAAGAACTTTTTGGTATTATATACATAAACAAAACAAATCCATTTTATCAATCTCAACCAGAACCGTATTATTCGCCACCATGATGCCAGATCGACCAAACCAACCCAAACAAGAGAAATTTTAGTTGACCTAGCCTCCATGCAACAACAAAAGGAAATAAGTCTTTGTTCTCGCTCGCTTGCTCATCATCATGATTCAACCCTCAAACCCCACCGTTAATTCTCCACGTCGAATTGCGTTTAAGCGGAGGCACTCTTGCTCAACAAGTTCAACGCACTACCTGCAAGGATAAAACCCGCCTGGTCCTTGCTAACCTGGTGCTTAACAGGGACCAAAAGCTCCTCTCCCGTTCCCCTCTTCGTAACCTTCAACTGAACCTCGCCCTGTCCGCCATTCTGGAGCATCTCATACAAACCCACAGTAGCAACCTCATCACCGGCAGCAATCTTGTCATAATCCTGCTCGTTGACAAAAGTCAAGGGTACAACACCCTGCTTCTTGAGATTAGTCTCGTGAATGCGAGCGAATGACTTGCAGACGATGATCCTGGCGCCGAGGTAACGGGGCTGAAGAGCGGCGTGCTCGCGAGCGGAACCCTCGCCGTAGTTGTGCTCGGCAACTACCAGCCAGTGCTGGTTGCGCTCTTTCCAGAGCTTGGCCAACTCGGGGATGGTGTACTTGGACCCATCGAGATCATACGCGACGTTGACCTCACCGGTCTCGGCGTTGACGGCCGTGTTGAGGGTGTTGGCTGAGATGTTGGGAAGGTGACCCTTGTACTTGAGCCAGGGGCCGGCGGCGGAGATGGTGTCAGTTGTGCACTTGCCTGACACCTTGACGAGGACCTTCAGACCGGAAAGGTCCGAGTTGGGGAAGGGCTCGAAGGGCTCGAGAAGGGCGAGACGCTCCGAGGTGGGGGCGATGGCGACCTTCTCGTTGGGGTTGGGAGGCTGGGAGGCGACCTTGAACACATCCTTACCAATGTCGAAGGGAGTCTTGGGTCCTTCGAGACCGTGGGGGGCGGGAAACTTGAACTCCTTGCCATCGGGGGTAGTAAGAGAGTCGGTCATGGGGTTAAAGGTGGTGGAACCGGCGTAGGCCATGGCAGTAACGATTTCCGGCGAGGCGAGGAAGTTCATAGTGTCGAGATTACCGTCGTTGCGACCGCGGAAGTTGCGGTTATAAGAGGTGAGAATGGCATTGACAGTACCTTTCTCAACGCCATCCTGGCGCTTCCACTGGCCAATGCAGGGACCGCAGGCGTTAGAAAGTACAATACCGCCAGCCTTTTCGAAGGTCTGAAGGGTGCCGTCTCTCTCGAGGGTAGCACGAATCTGCTCACTGCCAGGAGTGACGTAGAAATCTGCCTTGGGCTTCAATCCGGCCTCCTCAGCGGCCCTCACGATACTTTCGACGCGGGTCATGTCCTCGTATGAGCTGTTGGTGCAGCTACCAATGAGACCAGCGGAAAGCTTCTCGGGCCACTTCTGCTCTTGAACTGTTGTCTTGAACTGGGACAAGGGAGTAGAAAGATCGGGAGTATGGGGGCCGTTAATATGGGGCTCGAGTTTTGAGAGGTCGATCTCAATGAGCTCGTCGTACTGCGCACCCTCGTCGGCCTTGAACTTGAAGCAGGCATCCTCAGAGGCGCTCGCACCAGGGAAGTTCTGGAAAGCGGCAGCATTCTTGACAGCCCGTTCTCTGCGAGTGGCCTCGAGATATCTTGCCGAGGCCTCTGTGTAGGGGAAGATGGAGGTGGTGGCACCAATCTCAGCACCCATGTTGCAAATGGTAGCCATACCAGTGCAGCTCAACGTCTCAACGCCAGGACCCGAGTACTCGACAATGTATCCGGTTCCACCACGCACGGTCAGGAGACCAGCCAGGTGCAGAATCAAATCCTTGGGAGAAGCCCAGTTGCTGAGCTTGCCGGTAAGTCTGACGCCCAGAACCTTGGGGGCCTTGAGTTCCCAAGGGGCACCGACGAGAGCCTCGACGGCATCGGCGCCACCAACACCAATGGTAATAGTAGACAAGCCGCCAGCGTTAGGGCTGTGCGAATCGGTACCAAGCATCATTAAACCAGGGATGGCGTAGTTCTCCAAGACAGTCTGGTGAATGATGCCGGCACCTGGAGCCCAGAAATCCAGCCCATACTTCTTGGCAGCCGACTCGAGGAAGTCGAAGACCTCGTGGTTGGTCTGAATACCGGCTTGCAAATCGTCGTCGGCACCCTTGCTGCCAACAATCAAGTGGTCGCAGTGAATACTCGCAGGAATGGCGGTCTGGGGGAGGTTGCACGACATGAACTGTAAGAGAGCCATCTGAGCCGAGGCGTCCTGCATGTTGACTCTGTCAGGTTTGAGCTTGAGGTTGGCCTTGCCTCTGATGTCGCGGCCATTGTTGGTGTTGTTGAGAAGGGACTCCTCGACATTGTCGAGGTGGCTGTAGAGGATCTTTTCAGCCAGCGTCAGCCGCTGAGCACCCAGCACTCTACGGACTTCCGAGTACTTGTTGTGAAGCTTCTCGTATGTCGGCGGGAGGGAGGTAACATTGGAGTACTGTCTCGAGCCTGCTACTCGGCGAAGCTGCTGTGCTTGGAAGGCCCTCTGCGATTAGTCACATGTGTTAGCAGCGAGTCTCTATTTCTTTCCCCGGAAGACAAACATACTCTCAGGGCAACGCCTGAGCGGCTGGCAAGGTCAATTGGCCTCATGATTTGCGGTCTGGTTCGCCAAGTTCGTCCAGCTCGGCGGGGGTGTGTCGAGGGGAAAGAAAAATATTTATGACTGTCCAATCTTTGCCGGTTGCGCCATCTGCCACGGCAGGCCCAGTCGCCCGGTGGCCCGTTTCAGGGGTCTTCCGATAGCGGAACCGTGCTAAAATCCGGGGTAGTTTACAGCGTTGACTTGTAACTGCTTCTCAAAAACTCTACATAATGGGTGGTTCCTTTCAGGTAGTTACGGTCTACCTACATTACACGAGCAGCACGGCCTGATCGACTGCTCCATTTTATACAGCTCTGTCTGGGAGAGAGGCATCACAGTTTACCTAACTTTGGAGAAGCCCAAGACGACCCTAGTCCGTACCGGAGACTTACATCATGGCTCCACGGCAGTGTGACAGCGACGATTGGCCAATCATACTACAGAGAATGCTAATCTTCCCAAGTCACTAACACCAGTTTAGGAGGGCTTGAAGACTCTCTTGTTGGGTGATGACAAGCCCAATTGCCCAGACGTAACGCTTCAAAGTCTGCAACTTCTTGGTCATGCCTCCTCGTATGGTATGTCGGAGCTCAAGATTGTGTCCAACTGAGGGCCTGTCCTCCCATCTGAAAAGATAGCGTGACACATGCCGAATTGAGATAACATGTGGCGGGTGTGAGAAGGGAAAGGTTATTGAAGGACACTCAAGATAATGTCCTTGCGGGACCCTTGCAATTCAGAGTCCAAAAAGAAGGTTTCCCTAGGAAACTTAGGGAAGAAAAGAAAAAAATAGAGTGATGAGGGTGGGATTCGAACCCACGCCTCTTGCGAGACCAGGAGATATGGACCCTCGATAGGGTTCAAGCGGAATTCAGGTGAACCTGAACCTGGCGCCTTAGACCGCTCGGCCACCTCACCATCTGATGTTTTCGATGCTAGATTGAGTTGAATTGTGGGCTTTTGTATGGGGCAAACTTGCTATTAGTGGATGCTCAGTAATTATTGGAGAACAGCAAGGTTGAGGCTCAAGAGCCAGTGGAGAATGATATGTACTCCGGAATGGATTTGAAGTGAGAGGATTATGCGGTTATCAACGGGTCAGTTTGTTTGAAGTCACACTGCATCTGAGAATGAAACTTGAGCCCCCAAAGGCTCAAAAGCTTTATCGTTGCCATTCATCTTTGAGCCTCAAGGCAACGTCCAAGATCAAATACATGACGTTGAGCTTGTGTATATCATGACAAAGAATATGAACATATCAGAGTTTGATATTGCCAGACATGCCACTTGGAGAAGTTGACGCAAGTTACACAGCGAGTCGGGCCGCAAAAGAGCGTTTGCCGTGTTTGTGATGGAACGCTCTATATGTTTGATAAGGCCGGGATGCAGACTACATGCAAATCGACCTCTTGAGACTGAGAAAATACCACCCACTTCCTGGTGGACACTACCATAAGTACTTTTGCGACATTTTGTCGACAACGTTGCCGGTGACGGGCATTTGTTCCGGCGGCATAACACAAATTACAGCATCTGACGTCGGCTGTGGAGATGGTTTTCATCAGGCGGGATACCTATCTCCTCTGCAAAGCGAGCTCTGTGTGCCATGTAAAAAGCCTTGGAAGCATCAAATCAGACTTGTGATATCACAGAAATTCCTTTGCAGAGAAGATGCATAACAAGACAGCCTCGAGCCCGTGTTGGGGGCAATCAACGTGCTCACGAGCCATAGGATAGCGGATGTGCCGATAGCATTGCTTTATGTTGTTGTTGTTGTTGCTGCTGTGGACAATGATAAATGATCAAGTTGGAGGAGGCTGTCTTGTAATGTGAGGACAAGGGTTGTTGAGCTTCATCCTTGCCGTCCTTCTCGATGGGGACAATTGCGAATCGAGATGGCAGTGTAGTGGTCAGTAAGTGATCAGCTCCTTGTGAGGTGATCCATGAGCTTCTGATGCTCCACTATTTCAAGACGGAAAGACGGTCCCCCCACAGCTGACCAGTCAGAAGCACGAAAAAATTGCCAGCTTTGGCGGGCAGTCACCTTGGCGCACAGACAGACATGGGGCAGTCAGCAGCCAGGAGCCCGAGCCACCCTTTCAACTTCCAGTTCCCAGATCCCCAATTCCAACTCCATCCCGTTCGAAGGAAGGAAAAAAAAAGCGACGGCTATCTGCTTCAGGCTCCCCGTGCCTGCCCTTCCCCAAGTCCACCGGCCTTTCCCACGCCACGGGCTCTTGTCAAATCCACTCTCTCTGGTTGCCGTCTGCCAGAAGAGTGTCAGAGGAGTTAGCTCGCCTCTGTCGACTTTCGCTTGTCAACTGGCCGCTTTCGCTCCAAAGCAGCCTTCTTGCAACGAAACACCATACTCCAAATCCCCCAGGAGCACGGCTACCTTTTTTTTTGTTTCTTGTTTTTTTGGTTTGGCAAGTCGAGACCTGGACAGCCCTGTTTGCTTAGGTTTAGACTTCCCAGCTAGACCGCGACCGACTTTGGGGATCCTGTCCTCTTGACAGGCTGCAGTTGCGCTTTGCTCATCGCCCAACCGTGACGTACGGTCTTGTCTTCCTCTCGGATCCAACTCGAGTTCCATCGTTTCTGCACCGCAGGACGGTTACGGCCGCAAGCATTCTGACTCTTTGCTTCCGAAGACCCAACAGCCCGGCATCAACAGCAAACAAACGCATGCCCTCGAAGCGGCCCGGGCGCTAGTATCACGATTTCCTGCTCTCCCAGCTCCGGCTGTCGCCTTGCTTGACGTTCCATCCCCGAGCTCGAGCCGGGTCCCACACAATGGCTGCTGTGGTCACCCGACGGAAAAAAACTATCGGTCAACGTCGCCGTATCGAAGATGATGGAGACGATGAGGCTGGTCCCGGGCTCGATCTTGACGATGACTCTCTCACAGACCCATCGAGCGACGAGCACGACCCCGCCGACGATAGTGATACCAGCAACGTTGATGAAGTGTCGCCGAGATTGCTGAGTGCCCCCAAGGCACTGGGTAACGGATCTGCCAAGCGTGGATATCGCCGTCAGTCCGATGTCGATATGAACAAGGATAGCGCTACCAAGAAGCCCGAGCCCGTCATCGCAGGTGCGGATGTAATGCTGGAGGGCCTCACCCTGGGCGACAAGGAGAACAGAGCGGAGGAACTGGAGTTCGATGATACAAAGACAGATGAAAAGCCTGCCACGGCCCCGTCTGTGAAGGATTCGGCGCCGGTCATAGTGAGCTCGACTTCGATTCCAGGTCAACAGCCGCGGACTTCGGTACAGGACCAGAAGCGGCGAGAACATGATGAATACAGGAAAAAGAGAGATGAGGATCCGACCTTTGTACCCAACAGGGGAAACTTCTTCTTGCATGATCATCGCCACGCCGGTCCAGCTGCCAATGGGTTCCGTCCATATGGCCGCCAACCACTGCGTGGCCGAGGAGGGCGGACAGGGGCATTCGGTGGCCCATTCATTCCCATGAAGTAGGTTCTACAGATCTGCATGATATCTTGATGTTTATACAAACAAACGCTAACAACGCTCTTCTAGTCCGTTCCAAAATCCCTCTGATCCTACCACAAGAGGACCTTGGGAACACGATATGCATGAACAAGTTGCCGAACCCCCTCCGCCAGCGCCCTACCGGCCATCCCGCTACCGCCCCGATCCCGAAGGTCCTGCCAATGGCAACGGTATAATCCCATATGCGCCGGCGCCAAAGAGTCCCATCAACCGTAGCATGTCATCAGAAAAGGTCTTGGGCACGGTAACTGTCCGGGTGTATATCCCGTCCATTTCCAAAGAACCCAAGTTGTTCCCCGGTCTTGTGCTCAAGGCCTATACCAAGTTGCCCGACCACCGCCCACCCCTTCGCCGTGACAAACCGGTCCGAATCTCGCTGCCATACCATGCCCCGCCTCTTATGCCTCGCTACATATACCCAAACTCGGACCGGTCCTTTATCTTTATCCCAAGGGCATTGCGGCCTAACCAGCAGCGTACTCGGGGCAAAGGTCCGCGGTCGATCATGGGATCTGGACCATTTTCTCGGAGAACAAGTGTGTGGGGAGGAAGCATCTACGGAAGCATGTACTCACCCAGCGTTGCAATGAGTCGTCGCTCTTCCATTGCGCATGATATTGGACGTGATTTCATGCTTTCGCCCACAGGGTCTGCGATATCGAGGCCGCCTCTTCCTGTTGACGTCAACAGACCGGTTGTTCGCCTGCCGCCATTCGCTCAACTTCCCGCTCCAGTCATGCAAGTTCCAGCTTCAGTATCTCAGCCAACTCAGCCAGATGGTGTCGAGAAGGCTGGTCCAACTGCAGAGCCGTCTATCAACAATCTACCCCAGCCACAAACGCACCCTCTTCCTCAAAGGCCTGCTTTTCAAGAAAATACGCCCAGTTCGATCCCGATGCACCAGCCCCGTCCCCAGAAGACAGTTTCGATTGATAACATCGAGTCTCCTGTTCGACAGAATGCCAATGTACCTTCTCCGTATCAGCAAGCGTTCCTTCACCAGGTTCCACCCCAGCTACCCAATGGCTTTCCCCCGGATGCCCATGCTCGCCATCCCTCCTATCAGTCTCAGCTTTCAGCCACGCCGCTGTCACAGATCCCGGAGCGTGCAATCCATGCTGCACCGTTTCAGCCAACCGCGTTTGGCCAGCCTGGCTACTATGCTCAGCCATACCCTGCGATGCAGCCACAGCAAGGTTATTATTACCCGCAAGGCTACCCGCCCGCCAACATGACACCCAATGCCAACGCACCTACTTTTGTGCCGGCAGGCCCGCATGGTCCGCCGCCCATGAACTACGCCACATCTGTTCAAGGTGATGTACCCAATGCTCAAGCTCCTGGGCAACCACCGTCGCAGAATCTGGTAACGCAGGAGGTCAATGGCACTGTTTATTACTTCAATGCCAACGAAATCCCTTCCGTCCCTGGATATCCGCCATTCCCCCCCGCCCAACCATATGCCCCTGGCATGGTTCCTGGACCAGACGCATATTATTACCAGCAGCCAACACCCGGAATGGTCTACTATCCTCAGTAGGTTGGAGGAGGAGTGACATTCGCACCCGCTACCACGGGGCTTCTCGTCGGAACTGTCATAGTGCCCAACACTATGGAGGCAACGCTGCCGCCGCAAAAAGTGGAGGTTACATGATGGTCGTCAAGAATTTGGGGACTGGGAGGAAGAATTCGTTTCTGGAGAGGAAAAACAAGCCAACGTTTTCTCAGCTGCTTTTTCTACCTACGTCAGCTGTTTAACACACTACAAGATGACCATCTTTGGCCGCTTTAATCAGCAAATATCGGCGGTTTATTCTATTCAGCTTTATCTTTTGAGTTTCTTTTCTTATGGTGGCACTATTGCTTTTGCTTGCTTCGGCCAAGTTTTCTGTTACTTTTTACCTTGGACCGGCCTGCATTTATCTTGTTCTTGTTTGGCTTGTTGTAGCTTTCGATCTGGAATTGCAGGATTCCCCCACGCGGGCTTTTTAGCGTCTGCTTTTGGTGAGCTGCAAAATCTTCTATGTTGCTTCGGGCAAATGTTTGTATCAAGGCGGTGCTCTGCTTCTGTTTGGTTGGTCTCCAGTGGACAAGCTGGAAGATGAATGGTGGAAGGATGGACAAGGCAAGATGGGATGGAAAGTAAAGGGCGGAAGATGAAAGATTATGAAATGGGTGATGTTGTGATGATGTGGGATATGGGATTAAGTTTATCGGCTTCGTGTGTGCGTATGGAGATGATATCAAGGCATGCAAGACTGGGGAGAAGATGGCCAAGATGAAATGGGCGGGTATATGGTAGTGGTTATTGAGGATGAGATGGAAAAGCTTGAGGAAAAAGGTGTATCCGACACACCGAAACATCAACACATATACCCTTATAACACGGGCAGGTTAACCTCTATCAGCTTAGTTGTGAGAAAACCGGAACACGTTGGTTGTTGGTGGTGTGTTAAGCCTGGTCATCCTGCCTTGCTCTTCGTCGTGCTTTTTGATTCCCTTGTGCGTTTACTATATATGTTGCTCTATGGGAGGTTGCGTGCCAGAGGTATTTTTTTGCAAGGCGTTTAAACGGCCGGTTATCTATCTTCGCATAGCGTTTCCCTCTGTGGCTTTGTTTGTCATGTTTATGCTGCGGAGAGAAGATACGAAAAAGAGAAGCAAATGGTTAGACCTCTCTTTGTATTCGTGCCATTCGATGGAGGTCTTCTTTTACTTGTCATTGGGATAAAAGTTGAAGCATTGACTTTGCTTCTGGTCGGTTTCTCATAAACAGAGATCTGACAACACGCTCCTTGCCTTGAATTCTACCTACATTTTTGTCCAATTTTCTTTTTTTGACAAACGTAAATAACACCTGTTCAATTGAATTTTCTGCGCTGGAGCAACAATTACACGCGGCCTGCAACTTTTAGCTCAGCCTCAAGATGTCATTTCTTGTCGCTTTGGCGGTGCAGCTTTGATCCTTGTTGTGTAGCATTCATTCCCTCTGATGACTCTTCCACCAGTAGTTTTCTTGCAACTGTGGCCTTTACCTACGTCGAACTGTAAAATTATCACGAGTTTCAAAATACGAAGTTGACATGGTAGAATTTTTTTTTGAGGTGGCGCAGTCCAAAGCCTGGAGATGTTTAGTTGACAGGAGTGTGTTGCAAATGGATCATGATGCGCTATAAATTCCACGCTGCAGCGCCTTTGCGCTGTGGCTGCCAGCTGAGAGTCAGGGGAACATTCATTCACTCATTCCCGCCGAGTCCACTTTGGTTTGGTGACGACAGATAACAACAACAACCACGAAAACAACAACGCTCCATTTTAGACGACGCACATCAATTACAGCTTTAAGTTTATTTACAGTTCGTTCGTTACGGAAAAAGACAGATCCCAGACACCCAATGGCCTCCAAATCTAGCTCTCACCCTTCGTCGCCTCCTGGTGAGACTGCCAACAACGGCAGCAACAATGGCAAAAAAAGACAAGGAATTACTGTTTTCTCGGGAGGTATGTTTCAATCATAATAGACCCTTCTTAATTGTACAACGAATACCTATTCTACTGAAACTGTGGAATGATATCCAAAATGGTCATGCAATGCCTACCTGAAAGCCGATATGTATGAGTTGGTCTCTTTGAGGTGTCAGTGACATGAGATACATACCTGTCGGTATACATCTGGGTCGAGGTCCAAAGAGACCAATTCTTACAAATCTGTTTTCTATCAAGCACTCAACGGATGGTTATACAAATTGGACCATGACTTACCCATGAATACTCCTGAGAGATACACTACCATGCACCTCTCATATACGCTCATCGCCTACCTTTACACAAATACTTACAACTCTATTAGGCACCGCGGCAAACAGCCTCGTCGACCTCTTTAACAAAATTGCCCGCCCATCATCCTCACCCCCGCGGGCCCTCACCCCAACCTCTTCATCTTCCATTAAGAACAGCGATGACGAACACACCCACCACCCCAACAGCCGCCAACGCCAGCTAAACTACATCATCCCCATCTCCGACAACGGCGGCTCCTCCTCGGAGCTCATTCGCTTCGTCGGTGGCCCCTCGGTAGGCGACATCCGCTCCCGCCTCGTTCGCCTCATCCCCTCCAACCCCACAACCTCCCAAGAAACAACAACCTCCTCCTCCTCCTCCCTCCGGATCCTATTCGAGCACCGCCTCTCCCCCGACCCCATCTCCGCCCGGGAAGAGTGGGCAGAAATTGTTGAGAGCCGCTCCCTCTTGTGGGCGTACATCCCCAACGAGAAAAAGGAGCTCATCCGCTCGGTGCTGAACATTTTAAACTCTGAAATTGTCAAACGAGCGAGACCACCGAATGTCTTCAACTTTGCGGGGGCGTCAGTGGGGAACATGTTCCTCACGGGAGCGAGGCTGCTGACGGGGAGTTTTGAGGCGGGGATTTACCTGCTGCGGATGATTTGCGAGATTGGGAGCTGGGTGAGGGTCTTGCCTGCGGTGAATTCCAATCATACGCATCACATCTCTGCGGGGTGGGTGAATGATGTGGAAAAAAAAAGGGGGGTGCTGACGGGGCAGGTGGCGATCAGCCACCCGAGCGAGCCGACCAGTATTCCTGATGAGGGGATGCCACCGAACTATATGGGTGTTGGGCCGGGGAGACTGATGGTGGTGGAGGATGATGATGATGAGCAGGGGATGCCGGGGAGCTTGCCGGTGCTGAGGAGGCAGAACCTAAAGTTTAGCAAGGAGGAGGAAGAGGATTTACCGGGGGGAAGGGGCACGATGGTTGAGAGGGTTTGGTATATCAATTTGTATGGGCATGAGATTATGCCAAAGGCGAACCCGGAGGTGGTGAAGGAGCTGAGGGAGGGGACCGAGGTGGTGGTTTATAGCGTTGGGAGTCTTTACACGAGTATTGTGCCGAGTTTGATATTGAGGGAGGTTGGGGAGGCGATTGAGAACGTGGAGGGGATCAGAAAGAAGGTGTTGATTCTGAACAGCAAGCTGGACAGGGAGACGAGGGGGATGGATGCATCGGGCTTTATAAAGGCGATTTGGAGGGCTTGTGTGGAGAGCCGGAGGCCGGAGGACGTGGAGAGGATGGAGTGGAAAAGGGCGGTGACGCATTTGGTGTTTATTGATCCTGAGCGGGTTGAGGAGGGAGGCATGAGGAAGGATATGCCGCAGGTGGATGTTGAATACCTGGAGAAGCTTGGGATTCACTGTGTTCCAGTTCAGGGGAGGGCGATGGGAGAGGGCAAGGCAAGGATGATGAGATATGATGAAGATGAGTTGAGGAAGACGTTGGAGAGGATCATCGATATATGAGTTTGCTCACTTCTGTCCTAAGGGGGTATGAAGGAAGAAGGTTAAAAAGAGGCCTCAAATGGGTGGGTGTTTGATTGAAGCGGTTATCTTTCTTGAAGGGACAACAGCCTGCACGTGTTACAGCGGTGTTTTTTCATGGAAACAGATTAGAGCGTTCGTGGTGTACAACATATTATTGGGCTAGACACCTCCTCAAAAGATGCAAGGTGGTCTGAGATATATAAATTTAAATTACACAAGCTGCTTTGGCCAGGCCGTGTTGGTCTCGGAAAGTTTCTTCACTGTGATCGCGGGAGATGTGCACGCAGTAAACACCCAGGCCTGTCCTCTGCCCTACTATGCGGTAGGGGAAGGCCTCGTGGCATACCCACCAGGCCTTGACCGAGTCAGCATTGAATCGAATCCAGATAACTAAAGAGCATGAGAGGGGTGACACAACATCTGCACCTCTAGCTAGCTAGCTGTTCATGTTGCGTAACCACAGTAAAACCTGAACGAGTAAATGCGATAGCAAGAACCTAGAATTTCAGGACACCGAGACCGGAGCATTGTCCCATAAAGGGTGTTCATTTGGTGGGAGATCAGTTGTAGTTGGGAATCTTTCCACCTCCTGTTTCTAGCTCTGACAATTCTTGAACTGAGAACATGGAAATGTACAAAATAGGACAGCCTCGGTCTACGAGAGGAGATACGACAGCCAGACCGTTCGGTGGGTGCCCCGCCGACTGGAAGCGAGTTTCGGGTCAGATGATTGGTAACGGGAGCACAAGGCAGTTCGACTTTATATACGACTCCTGATGAGCTGTACACTGTAATGCGCGAACCATGACCTGTACCACTCACAGCCTGATCTCTTCATGCAGCTTCCTCTCCACTCCGGGTTGGAATGCTTGAATCAGACTACCGAAACTGTGTACGTATAAAGCAAGGGCGTGCTAAAGTCTGCATCTGCTTCTTAGCATAGGGTAAGACGTCGGCCATTTAAAAAGGTCGACGTAATCCTTGCCGCCTCTTCCCATCAGGCGGCCCTTTGCAAGCTTGCAAAGCTGTCAGCGGCCAATCATGAAGCCGATGATCAGATGCAAAGTGCATTTCCAGCGCATTTCAAGCGAGGGCGTGGTAGCTTTGACGCCCTGCATGAGACTGGGCCGTCCTTCCGCTTGACTGGAGGCGGGTCCTGGCTGCCCCACCACGCCCAGCACAGCAACTCCACGTGAGGGTCAGCTCCCCTCGGTGCCGCCCATGCTCGAGATTCCATTCTCCTTATCGCGCCCTAACAGTGCTGCGGTATCGCGGGGATAACCACCATGGGCCCATTCTGACCCCCATTTGACATGGGCCGGACCGTGTTTGCCTGCCTTCCGAGTGCGTCAAACAAGTGTCGTCCTGTCTCCACAGAATGCATGAGATATAAGAGCCATCATCCCGACACTCACGTCCCGTCATCGTCGTCATCACCGCCATCCACCAGCAGCCACCACCGCTCTTCATACGGATACCCACAACCACCCAGTAAATTCGACAGCCTTCTCGGAGCTGACATTTGATAAATTGGAATTGTTTGACGCAGTCTAAGGTAAGCCGTGACAGCCTTGGGTGTCTCTCGCTGTGATTGTTCCCCTCCTTCTCCATGCCCGCGCACCCAGATCGCTTCGAGAAGGAACCAACAGCTTGCCCCAGACAAAGAAGGGTGACGACACAGCGGCCACCTGACAAACAATCGGTTCGACCGGACTACTATTGTGGGTTGTTCTGCGCAGCACGTAGGCAGCCTCCCAAGGGACGAGTCCCAAGAGCCGTCAGATCCCTTTGGGTGTAAATACCGGCATCTTGTTAGTGGGCACGGGCTCTGGATGCACCGCGGTGTTTGGGCCAACCTTATCCAATACATAACACGACAGAGGTATCGCTGACCGCCTCTTGTTAGTCGCCCTGTAGGTCTCACCTATTTCACCGCCCAAGCGCCAACTGTTCGCCTCTTTACGACGGCCGTTTGCCTCCTGGAGTTGCGAGGTGCCTGTCTGCCTGGAGAGTTCGCCTACCAACAATCAAGTACTCCATACCTTTGTTGTCCAACACCACCCCCTCCGTTCAATCCACCGGCTTCCACTTGACTGCCTGAGGCTCCTCTGTGGTCATTGCGTCGCTCCCCTCCAAAGCTCCCGACCGACCATCCCATTCTGTCTCCATCTCTCCTCCATCCTTCCTTCCATCCATCCCCCTCACAAGGGCATCCGGCTCTCTCAATCACCAGCCTCGACTATCAACTTCCAGCTCCTACCACTTACATCGTACAACAGCACATCGCAATATCCCCGATTATTCAGAGCGGTATCTCTCAGTCCGCCATCAAGTACTGCCTCCCCAGACTTGTCCGCTGCAAACCGCACGCCTGGGCGAGATCATCAAGGGAGGGCAATCATTACGACACCTGTATTGCTCACGAGCAGCATTTAGGTTGTGAGTCGCTCCCGCTCTTTGGCCTTTGACACATGCAACCAACACCCCCCCGCCTCACGTCCAGTCAGCATGTGGTCTGTGCCGCTTGGACAGCCTCTCCGCTCTTTCTTCCTGTTACCCATTACCTCTGCCATCAACACTGTCATCCACAGCATCGCTGCTTCTTCAAAAGCGTCCGTTTCCATCGTTTGCTAACTCATATTTGCCTAGCCGACCATGTCCACTGGCATCATGGCCCCCAACACGGTGTCCGCTCCCCAGGTCACGCCCGCCACTCTTGTCACGCTCAAGGTCAACTATCATGGCACAACTCGCCGATTCAAGCTCCCCCTGCGGGAAATGGTTCCCAGCTTGCTTGAGAACAGGGTTAGTTTTTTTTGCCGCTATATTTTGTGTCGGATAGTGATGGTGATACTGATGGCTCTGGACAGCTCCGAGCAGTTCTGAACATTCGCGGCGATGCCGATGTTTTGTTCGAGAGATATTCCGACTCCGCCACCTCCTACGTAGTGCTAGACACAGCCAATACAGCGGTATACAAGCAGCTGTATCGTGCTGCCAAAGCCAAGCAGAAGCTCAAGCTTCGCGTGACAGTGAAGGAGACGCCAGCTCAAGCATCCCTCGACTCGCTCATCCAGACCGCCGAGCCCGCTGACACACCCGTTGAGAAGCCTGTCGAAAAGCAGGTTCAAAACCCACTCCTTTCGACCCCAAACGAGGTCATCGAGACCAGAGAAGTCGGGGCCCGAGAAGGACCTAAGCCAGCTTCGGTGGCCGATGAGGTTGAGGAAGAAACACCTGCAACTGTGTTGAGCCCTGCTGAAGCCTCTGAGGACGTCGAGCAACCAAAGCCCGTTGAGCAAGCTCAACCTATTGAGCTCCCAGACGCTGCCGGAAGGCTCGCGATGTATGAGGAGCAACTACGCCTTTTGGAGAGGCACAATCAACTACGCCTCACGCCCCCCCCCATTCGGTCGAATTATGCTGTGTGCTGCAACAGCTGCGACAAGAACGTCCCCGATGTCCATTACCACTGTTCAAAGTGCGACGGCGGCGATTTTGATCTCTGCCAAGAGTGCGTGGACGCAGGTATTGCGTGCTACGGTGCCGAACATTGGTTGATCAAGCGGTTTATTAAGAACGGTCTTATTATCAGCAGCACTACGGAAACACTGCCTCCCAAGCAAGTCAAGCAAGCGGCTCCTCCATCCCCTCCATCTCCTCCGGCCGAGAAGCCTTGCGTTGCCCCGGTCTCGGAGCGCATCATTCCCGTTTTCAACGGCCTTGCCTACTCTAGCATGCGTACCTGCAACTGCTGCGTCCAGGAGCTTCCCGAGGTTGAGTTTGTCCACTGCTCGACCTGTGACGACTTCGACCTTTGCTGTCGTTGCTTCGCCAAGAATAACCACGGTCACCATCCCAAGCATGCCTTCGTTGCCGCCGTCGAAGGCACGCGCTTGGAGCCTGATGTCGCTCGCCGCCTTGGTGCTGGCCGTGGTCAAAAGCACAATGCCATTTGCGATGGATGCGATGCGAACATTCGAGGTATTCGCCACAAGTGCCTGAACTGCCCCGACTGGGATTACTGCTCTGACTGCATGGCGAACGCCTCTTTCATTCACCCTGGCCACCGGTTCGTGCCCATCTATGAGCCACTCCAATATGCTGGCATTTCCGACTTGTTTGCCCGCCCTACTCACCAGGGTATCTGCTGCGATGGTCCTCTCTGCTCTGTTAATCGCAACAACTACACTTATATCACGGGAGACCGTTACAAGTGCGCTGTTTGCAATGACACCGACTTCTGCGAGGCTTGCGAAGCCAGCCCTGCCAATACCCACAACCGAACCCATCCTCTGATTAAGTTCAAGACGCCCGTTAGACATGTTAGCGTCACCACCACGGGAGAAAATGAGAACGGCCGCGCCATTCCTACCATGGGAGATCGTCGTCCTCGCGTGACCACCTCTCGGGCCACAGAGACGATCAATTCTCCTGTGCTGTCGTCCTCCAACGTGCAAACTGTTATTGATGTAAAGCCCGTGGAGCATGAAATCAAGGAGGAGGCGGAGAAGCCTGGTGAGAAGGTCGAGATCAAGGTTGAGGAGACCGAAGAGAAGCCAGCCCTGCAGGCTGTTCCTGCTACGCCGGCTGAACTTGTTGCCGTCTTCGTCAAGGATACCGTTGCCGATGGTACCGTTATGGAGCCCAACCACGTCTTTGAGCAGACTTGGATTCTGCGCAACGAGGGCAAGACAGCGTGGCCAGCTGGGTGCTCTGTCATGTTTGTTGGTGGCGATTATATGGGCCATGTTGACTCGACCCATCCTGCGGCAACTCAGGACCTCCGGGCCTCCAACGTCTCGACTGTCTGCTATTCGCCGATTCTCCCTGGCGAGGAGTTCCCCTTCACCGTTCTACTCAGAACTCCTCTGCGCACAGGCAGAATTGTTTCCAACTGGCGACTGACCACCCCGGATGGTCTCAAGTTTGGCCACCGCCTATGGTGCGATGTCAAGGTTGAGCATCCCAAGGTTGTTTCTCCCCCCGTCTCCGAACTTGTGGAAGAGGAGCGCCAGGTCATCGCCAAGTCAGAGCTCGAGCTCGCGCCCAAGGAGGAGATTGAACCCCACCAGAGCCAGATGATCTTCCCCAAGCTCGAGAAGGAGTCGCCGGTCTCGAGCTTGCACGAGGACACCAAGTCTGAGTCTGCGATCACGTACGAACAGTATGAGGACTGCGAGGACGATGACTGGGATGCCGCCGAGTCGGATGAGGCCTTCTTGACCGATGAGGAGTACGACATCCTCGATGCCTCTGACGAAGAGTACACCGAGGCACGCTCTCGCAAATGAGTCTGCAGTAACACATGTTCCAACGAATACTACGTTGGATGAATCCTGTCGCCTAGCCAATGCCACCCATGGCTCTGCGAACGTTGTGGTGGGTACACGAGTATTGTATATCAGGGGGCATGGCGCAGGCTAGGACACGGTGAGCAGCTAGGCACATCCCGCTAGATGCTGTATATTGGTGCCTCTTATGGTCGCTGAGACAGCAGTGGATCAAGGTGCCCGGGTATTCAGGTTGATTTATAGTTTTGGTTGGTTGGATGACGATCATGGGAACGCAACGATGGTGATCAAAATTCATTTGGTGCGGTGTTTTCCTCGGGTGCGTTTATACTCTACTCCGGTCACTCTTTCTTTGCAGAGCAACAAAAAACAACCATGATTACGGTCACGGCTCGGTCAAGAGCGCGAAAAGCAGGCTATACCAAACCCTCTCTTCTCACAGCCGATCGCTGCGCATCATGGTATACTTGGGGGTGGTTTGATGGGCTGCTCAGTGGTCAACTCGTAAGGTCTGCCTCTGGCAGTGTTGACATCTTCTACACATTTCACAGAAGTGTTTTGGGTGATTGAGCAGAGCCTAGGAGCAGAGCCTAGGAACACAGCTCAAGTAAAGAGGATGTGATGGTAATTTACCGTGGCTATTCTTTGGGGAGGATGATGCGTTTGTTTAGGTTTTTTTTTTTTTGCTTTCTTTTTACTTGGACTGAAGGTAACGTCGTCATGGGCTGGAATCAATTATTTCAATTTTTTTTTTACTTTGTCAAGTGGTCACTTTTCGGGTCAGGGAGCTCATTTTCAGATTGCTATTCTCTGTTTTCACGATCAAGTAACTCGGTAGCTAGGGACGGTTAGGGAATAGGAAATGAATCAATTATTATCACTTTTATGTCTGTTGTGAAGTTTGAATATGTGTTATGCTGTGGACAAATTAACTGGTGTTGCAAGGCAGAATCAACGCATGCGACCGTCTGATGTGTTAAAAGACATCACATAACCCTACTGACTCTTAAAAGGCTTATTAACCATCCTCAAAGCGCGCTGTTGACTATCTTTGAAGGTATATTGATTATCTTTCAAGGCCTATTGGTTATCTTCCACTGTTTAGTTCAGAGGCTGGCTTGGGAGCTTGCAGTACCAGTCGTTTCTTGTTCACAAATGGGGTCTACCAGATCATATCATGGAGCTCGGTAGATTTTTGAACACACAAAATGGGTATACATCTATTAACTATGAAAAGTTTTGCCTTCCAATTCCCAACCCGGCATTATACCACATCAATTTGCTTAGAAGATCCTTACTCAAAAGTAGTCTTCTTACCTGTCGGCGTAACCGCCGCGCCTGTGAGCCTGGCCACATTGATATCCTGGTGGAACTTTGGTTCCTTCTTCCTCTCCGCCATGGGCTTCCACTCCCTCTTCTCCTTAACCTCTGTGACACCCTCACCACCCCCAGCACCACCACCATTATGCTCCCTCCTTTGCGCGCCGCCCTTCCCTCTGAATCTCTTTTGATACCTCGTCTGATCGTCCTCCGCCAGCTCAATCTTGAGCGTCCTACCCAGAAGCTGGTTAACCCACCACTTTCTAGTCTTAACTCTTGGCTCCTCCTTCAGCTGCTTCTTTGCTGGCTTCTTTTCCTCAGTCTTCTCTTCATCATCCACACCCTCCTTTTCGGCGTCTTCAGTCTTGTCCTCCTCCTTCTCATCCACATCCATAAAATCCTCCACCGTATCAATCGTCTCCCTCACTTTCACAAACCCCTTCACCGCCCACTGCGCCGCGTCCGCCGTCTCAAAGTTCACCCACCCGTACCCCTTGCACTTGCCCGTGTCCTCAAACGTAGCCACTTTCACCCATCTAATCGGCCCGCACTTGTGGAAGTGTTCTCTCAGATCATCCTCCGTTACTTGGAAGGACAGGTTTCCAACAAAAACCTTAGTGGATGTACTCGCTGGAGTGGCACTGGCAGCAGCTGATTTAGCACCGTTGGTGAGATCCACCGGCGCGGGCTCCTCCTTCTTCTCTGGTCTACCCTCGAACGACTTAGCATCCTTGATGAGGACCTTGCGACGGTACCATTCCGTTTCTGACAGCGCAATCGCCGCGACGTTGGATTCGTACGTAGCGAAATCGACATAGGCGAAACCGCGGTTTTCGGTGGGCTTTTTAGGGCCTGCGGCGGGAGCAGCGGAGGGTTTGGCGGTGGGGAGGTGCACGCGGGTGATGTCCTCCAGGGTGATGGCGCCGCCAGAGTTGTCGACAAACCACTGTTTGAGCTCCTGCTTGGTGACGGTGAAGCGGAGGTTGCCGATCCAGATGCCGTAGGGGGAGCGTTCTTTCTTTTCTTTCTTGGATTTGCTTTCGCCATCGGCGGCTTTGGGAGAATCGGAATCGGAATCGCCCTCGTCGTCGGATTTGGGTTTGGCTGGGAGGGATTTGCCCTTTTTGAGAAGACGCTTGGCCTTTTTAGAGGGGGGTTCGGGGAGGTTGACGTCGACTTCGATTTCGGTGAGGTCGGTTTTGCGCTTCTTGGAGGATGTTTCCTTAACCTCGGGGGAGGAAGGCGGGGAGGAGGAATCAGTTGCCATATTTGTGGCGGTTTGGATTGTTGTGGCGAGAGCGGCAGAGGGAGAACACAGTTTGTCTGGGATGGTCAAGGTTAGGACCGGTGATGTTCTCCGGCGGAGGGTTGCGCTGCAGTGGATGGGATTGAATTTTGGCGGTGCTGGAAAATTTTGCGATAAGCGATAAGGACCGAAAACAAGCATCCATCAATTGCGGGGGGTGGGGGGGGGCCACGGCGGGTAGCCGCGCTTGCTCCACATCTCGCAAGATCGATTGTTCAGCTTCAATGACGGCACCGGCCAGGTATACCAACGACAGGCTCTGAGCTACTGTCTTGTGTGGCCGGTATATACGGATGTACGGTAAGTTTCGAGGAAACTATCTCACTCGTATAGGATCACTTGTTTGACACAGCAAGAGTGATCTTGATACTTGCGCATTTGCGCGGATTGAGCATACAACCATGGATCCCCATCTTCAACGGGCATCTCACCTGCTGTTGTTGGTTCACAAACACCGAGGATATCCCGCGGCCACACGCATTGTCAGGTAACATATCGGGTGGGTACTTGATGTGCGATAATATATGGATGTAGTATTCGTCACCAGGGCGATCACGGGGAGGGCATTTTGTGCCGCTACCAGGCATACACCTCCTGAGCTTCCGAAGAATGTAAGCGGTGTCTGGAGGATTCGTTATTGATACATTCTTCCAATGCTCATCAAGTCCATGAATCTTAACATAATAACCAGTCTTTGTGGTACTGAAGTCAGCTGGACCCAAGGTTGGTGGATCCATTGGTACCCAACCCGTTGCTCAGATAAAAGGTCCCACTCCCATTAAAACTCACGTGCTATTAATGGGATAAACTTGGCAACGAACAAATGCAGCAAGCCAATACATCTGGATAAGAAAAGAATGGGCAGAGTGAGTGTTCAATACTCCAACCAGATGGCAAAGACGGCGTTGAAGCACGTGCTGCTTGTGCTGTTCCCTGAAAGACTACATATGTACAAAGCAGGAGAGCGCTGGGATCCCGCATCGAGACTGCCATTTGCTACCTCTTTGGGTTAGCATCGTCAAAAGCCAGCAAACCAGCGGTGGGCAGATTCCTCATCAACTCTCCACTTTGGTGCAGCCCTTGCTCCCCCAAACTTCCTTGACCACCTCACACTTCACTTCCTGACTGGTCCGGCCCCAAGCCTGCGAGCCAGGGTCGCCTGGATGCTTTCTGGTCATTCTCCGCAGCACCTCCTCAATTTTCCCATCTCACTCCACACAGACCGCCGCCTCTCATCTCCCTTCAGTTCATCGACTGACATCTGGCAATCGGCGAGTCGTCCGCTCTGCTGCGCTGTCCACCAAACCCAACGAGACAAACCTTCTCAGTCCACAAACCCAACGTCGCTAAGCTGCAGAGGGACCGGCTTTGCTGCACCCGCGACCGCACAATGAACGCTGTGTTGTCGCCGCAACCACCGATTTTCCCTCATCAGCACGAAACCACCCGAATCTCGCCTTCTCGATCCAGTACGTTTTCTCCCCCATCTCTGTTCCCGCTATGATGCACACACGCAAACGGATATTCCGCAGCCCAACTGGTCCTCGGGTCCATTTTACTGACCCTTTCTCAGTGTCACCATACAACATGGCGTCTAGAAAGCGGAAAGCCGACGACGATAACGACGATATGTCGGTCTCGCCGCTAAGCTCGCCTGCCCTTCCATCAAGGCCGATTGTCAGGCCATCAAAAAAGATGCGACAAGTCAACGACGAAGTAGCCGCCCGACCGCTATCCCTTCCCCGTCTTCTCGAGACTCTCGACAACAACCAGCTCCGAACAGTTCTCCAAACCATCTGCGAGCGACATCCTGATATTGGACACGAGGTGGTCACTAGCGCGCCACGGCCGACCGTCGCTTGTGCGCTCGATATTTTGGCCGAGTACCAAGAAAAGCTACGAGCTGCGACGCCTCTTGGCCACACCAGTTCCGATTATGCCTATTTCCGAGTCAAGCAACAGCTGGCCGCTCTTCTTGATGCCATCTCTGATTTCACAGCACAATTCCTTCCACCTTTGGAACAGCAGACAAACGTGTCACTGCAATTTCTGGACGGTGTCACCAAGGTTATTCACGAGCTTCCCGACTGGGAAAACCAATCACATCGCCACCACAAAGACGCTGCGTATGATGAGATCTCGGCGGCATGGGCGCTTGTGATTTCCGAGGCTTCGAAACGTGGTGGAGGTTTTGTAGTGCACACAGGTGGTTGGGATCAAAGGCTCGCAAAGCACAATCACCAGTCGGGAGGCAAAATGGGACAAGCCATCAATGCCTTAGCGAACGAGGTTGGATGGCAAGGACACAACCCGATTGCCGACACTTCGGCTCCTTCAGGGAGGGACCCTAATTCGATCCTGAACCAACTTATTAACGGTACATATGGTTCACCGGTTCGCGTTGGGCCTTGGTAGATTGCGATGCTACTTATCTGTTCTTACATCTGGAAAGGGGCGCTATTCCTTAAGGAAAAGCCCTCACGGCAAATTTCTTTACTAAGTCTTTCCACTCGAGAAACGAGGCATTCAGGGTCGGCTGGGCATAGACTTGGGTTGCGGTCATGGGGCGAGGGGTTCTGGCTTTTTTCTTTTGTTCGCGCACACATCCGGCGTTGCTGTTGTAACCTTTATTATCGATATCCAGACAAAACTTTCTTATTTCCTTTAGTTATCGTCATGTACAGGGCGTAGCAGGACCGAGAGGCTAGCCATGGTTCGCAAAAGCCATGAACCTGCTCGCTACCTTTTTTTTTTGTAGTTAACTATCACTTTCTACCCCCTTGGTCTCTCATTTTGGAGTTATTTATTTATTCACGGATGTATTGCGGTACTACGGAGTCGGAAGCAGCACAGAAACTGAACGAACTTGATGTTGCTGTTTTCTCTTCGTCCGACACTCTTGCCAGCCACTATCGGCTGGTACGCAGAGTACTTGTCTACAGGCTGCTCAAAAGTCATATTGTTGGATCTGTCCTTTGCTGTTTTGTTTTTTGTACGTTTTCACCCTTGATGGTTTTGGTTGATCTCTCTGTTGGACTGGACATGGGACATGGGCGACGGCCTCTATCAGCTTTGGTCACATACTGGCCTATGGCAATGATGGACTGGGTTCTTCCTAAGCATATCTCTAAATAGGACATAACTTATCATTTGTTGATATTCAGGCTTCTGCTGATCCAGATGTCATTGCTCGTTGAGATCATGAGCGGTTCATCCCGTCGATTTGGGAACTGCGAAACATTCCCCTGATCGACGGATGTGCAAACACAGCAGATGGGGGGAAAATAACTGAAAAATAGTTTCGTTATTGGTTTCAGTTCTAAGGGGGGGAGAGGGGGGTCGACGCTAGAGGTTTATATTTACCCGGTTTGGCTCTCATGGTTGTTGGACCTCGGAGAGGGTGGTTTATATCGAGACCTGAAGAGTATGTTTAACCAGGCATTCAAAGACAGCTAGCAGGCCTGTAAAGACAGTTAACAGGCCTTCAAAGATAGTCGGCAAAGCCTTTAAATATAGTCGGTAAGTATTAAAAATTAGTCAACAGGTCTCTTTCAATGCACACGAGGCCTCAAGAGATAGTCAATACGCCTCTGAAGATAGTCGCAAGGTGTGAAGAATCCATTGAGAGGCTTTGAGCGCCTTACAACTAGTTATCATTTAGCGCCTGTCTTTTCTGTAACAATCTCTATCTTTTTGTCCACTACCAAGATTTGAGATCTCGGTGGTTCGGTGGGGGAGGGGCACTAGGCAACGGCTAGGAGCCCCACGTGACAGCCTGTAGTTAACGCGAATGCCCCACAAGGCTACCTGGACCCGCTATCGTCATTCCTCACGAGAACACAATGCAAGCACGCGTCTGTTGGCTGCGCGTCTGTAATAAGCACCCAATGCCAGAGGTTCCGCCAATTCCCACCTCCACCACCCACACAAATTGAGTCCTGTTTACACAACAAGTCTTACTTCTTTGCATCGGATTTCTCAATCCTCCCAATTCATGCGAGAGGATCTTTCCTCAACCCAGCCAAGATGCCTGCGTATGTTGTTCTAACCTGCTTGACGCGTCCTGAGGAATCGGGGCGTGTTGCAACACCCTGACGGCCAGATAGATTGACTGACAATTCTGTGCATAATTCAGTCCCGGTGACCAGCATGCAAACGTCGTGAACCCTTTCGAGGAGCAAAAACCCATCATCAACGAATTCACAGCGCAGCAAATAGCTACCCTCCAGAGCCGGCTCGACAAGCAGCTTGGGCCCGAGTACCTCTCTGTCCGCGCAGGCCCTGGCGGTTCGAAACTCCACTATATCACCGCTGAAAAGGTCATCTCCCTCGCCAACGAGATCTTCGGATTCAACGGGTGGTCTTCCAGCATTCAGAATTTTCAGATCGATTTTGTCGAAGAAGATCCCAAGACCCTCAAGGTCAGCCTCGGCCTTTCGGTCATTGTCCGAGTGACGCTCCGTGATGGGACCTACCATGAGGATTTGGGGTACGGGCACATTGAGAACTGCAGAGGGAAAGCTGCCGCTTTTGAAAAGGCAAAGAAGGAGGGGACCACCGATGCTCTCAAGCGGGCATTGAGGCACTTTGGTAACGTGCTGGGGAACTGCATCTACGACAAGGAGTACTTGAAGAAAGTTGTGAATATGAAGACGGCCCCTACAAAGTTCAACCAAGACAACTTGCATAGACATCCGGATTTTGCGGTCAAAAAGGAGACAGTGACTTGGTTGGCTGCTGCACAGGCTGCTGCTCCTCCACAGCCACAACCGCCCGCACCTGCACCGGCGCCAGCAGCAGCAGCTTCAGCTCCGGCCACGGTTTCAGTGGTACCATCATGTCAGTAGTTGTCTTGGCCCAAATGCTACTTTCTATCTATGCTGACATGTATTAGTAATTTCTGCCGACTCTTTCGAGGATTTCCTTGGGGAGCTTGATGAGGCAGACTTCATGATTGGTGAGGAGGGGCACCCAGACGAGATTCTCATTACCAACTCAGCATCCGACACAAGCACCGTTACTATTAGCGATAAAGGCGATAGGCCAGTGAATAATGGAAATACCAGCAATCAAATGCAACCGCCAACCGCAAGGCCCCTTATGAGAACTGAGTCCGGAGGCACCAGCCAGTTCTCACGGCCAACACAGCAGCCACAAACTCCCAACCCCATGTCACGGACAAACTCATTTGTTGGAGCTGGTGCCCAAATGAACAACAATAATGGCCCACGGCCAACGGGGCAATTTGCCTCCGGAAATCAGTTCAACCAAAACCGGCCCGCCGTTCAGCAAAACATCACGAGCTACAACCAACCGCCTCGGCCTCCTGTTCCCCAGAACGGACCTCCCCAAGCCAACGGTCAGAACAACAATAATATTAGTGGCAACAACAATAATGTCCCTCCAGTCGTACCCCCAGTGGAGGTCGGTTTCTTTTCCGCCCGAGCAGTCAAAGACATACCTGAAGACGCCCTCAACGCCGGCCAGGTTACTCCCCTCAAGGCAGGAATGGGCTTCAACCCCCGTCTTGAAAGCCCTTCCATCCGGAAGACCCCCGGTATTGACCACACAACATCCAAGCCCCTCTCCAGAGCAGGGCAACATGTTCCCCCAACCAAGACTGCCGATCCCAAACCAGCTGGTGGTCCTGTACCACGCACAGGCGGTACAGGAATCGTTCCATACCAGAGACCCAGCATTGCAGGCGTCACGAACCCTCAGTTAGACCAGACAAGACGGATCGGTGTGCCAGGCTCAGGACCGGGCAGTCCGCTAGCTAACAGGAACCAATATCGTCCTCCAACGATCAAGAGACCTGCCCCTGATGCTGCTCCCGGAAATGGCCAACAGCAAAATGGAACTAGGGAGCCTCTGGCGGATGGGAACAAAAATGCACCAATCGGGCAAGCGAACGGAGCATCAGGGCCCGATGCGAAGAGGCCAAGGGTTGCTTAGGCTTACCGAAGAACGACAGCCCATGAGATTAAGGGAAAGTTTTTATTCTTCTCATGATTTGGGACGAACCGGGATTGGTCATCGGGTAGAAGGGAGCGCTACTGTTTCTATCGCTTTTATCTTTGCTTTTATTGTTGGGGAACATGAGGTGTCCGAGTGCTGTCTTCTTGGGGTATAAAACGCATCCACGGATGTGATGGGATCATGAGCAGGCGTTCGGGACATGGTCAAGGCTGAATGGGATTGGTTTCTTGGATGTGTCATGATGGCACAGAGAGGGAGGGAAGTGAATGAGCCATGTACGCATGATCGCTGTTGTTGCCGCTTCTCTGCGGTACGCAACCTTGGAAATTCAAGAGTTACGACCTCCTATCTTGCACCGCGCTGTAAAATGTCTTACCACTTGACCACTGGGCTTCCTTTCTGTCTTCTCTTGTTGTTGACCCACCTCCCGAAAACTCACTTTGTGAACTAGAACACATGGGACTCTCTGGGAGCTCTGGCTTAGGGAAAGGTTGTGGAGGAGCATGTGGACAAAAGAACGAAACAGCTACTATAATTATTCAAAAGGCTCGTTTGAATTTTGATGGGCGTTATAAGATAGTCGAGTGACATTAAAAGAGAGTCAAGGGCGTTCGAAGACAATCAAAAGGCTTTTGAAGATAGTCAAGAGGTATGAAAAAGGGGCTGGCAAGTACAATGCCTGTCAATTATCTCTCAGGCCAACTAGCTATCTTTTAACGACGTTATATCCATACCACTCTCTATTTCTCCAAAACGTCCTTCTTCGCCATTTGGTCACTGGGGCGGTTAGTGGGTGGATTGTGCAAATATACAACAACCCTTCCACCTGCCCGAGATAGGCGTAACATGAGGTTACTCTCAACAAGACATCCATTAAACCCCAGATAATCACTGCACATCGGGACAGCATTAAGCGGTATTACCAGATAGTTGTGGTTCATATCATATCATTGTATTTGAATTATCCAACCCCACCCCCAAAGCCTGGCCTTTCCTCCATCCCTTCCCAACATAAACCAGAAAAAGATTGCTCTGCCTATTCTCTTCATACACACGCGCCAATCTTTTTTTCTCGCTTGCTCGCTTGATGCTCGTTGCAAGGGTATATCGCATAATAATGAAAAATGAAAAACTTATTCCAGCAAGATCCCAAAACTCACTCACAAACATACATCTACATTCCACGCAGAAATTCGAAATCCTCCCCCCCCCCCCCCCCAAAAAAAAAAACATTCCTTTCCACCCTTGGCCCTTCGCAACATATAAGCAGATATGGTATACCCGAAACACAACCAACCCCAGCAAAATCCATACCAAGATCAATAAACCAAAACAACACACCGACAACGACAGAAACCGGTCCTGTCCCACCACCGCATCTTATTCAAACCCTCCTTTCATCTTCACGCTATATCATCTCCTCTCTCATCTTTTGCTTTTAGATAGCTTAGAAAGTATCCGTATCCTGCGACGTCATCGTCCCAAAGGTATCTATCCCATCTCTTGTCAGCTCCTTCTCAAACTTCTTCATCATTTTCCTGCTGTTTTAAAACATACCTCTCTTCCTCCTTCCCTGTTGGCTTCCCTGCTGTTGTCTCTGCTCCTCCTCCTCAAAGTCGCTGCCCAACGGGCTGGCAACGCCCTGGCTCCGTCCACTACCAGTGGGCGTCATGGGCCTCGGCCCAGACGGTCGTCTCCCAACCTGTCCCTGGGCTCCAGCCAGGTTCCTGTTCTCAGGCTTGGGGCTGCGCTGGTCCTCGCTAATGTAGCTAGCAGTAGGCACGCCATGCGTCATGGTGCCATACCCGCTCTCAACGCTGTGATGGGGGAGTGGGCTCCCCTTTTGGAGCTTGCTAACCCGCTTATTTTGAATGGGGGTGCCACCACGGACCAAGCCGCCACCGCCGGGGCTACTGGGGGTGGTGTTGTCATTGAGAGGCTCCTTGGGGGGACGGGGAGGGCCGCCAGAGGTGGCCGTCATGTTCTGAGCAGCGGGGGACGCCGACCACATTTGTTGATACTCCAAAGTGGCAGAGCCGTAGCTGTCCCGGTTGGCGTTGCGGGGAAAGCGGTTTAGGCTCGTGGCAGAGCCGGCCCAGTCGGCGGACTTGGGGGACATGGGGGTATCGTAGCCCAGAGCTTGCGACTCGAGGGCGGCCTTGAAGCGCTCAGTCTGCCCTTGGCGAGGCTGAGGGTGCTGAAGGTTCAGCGAGTCGCGGTGGGCCTTGTATTTGGGGTCCTCTGGGGTCCCGGGAACCATGGTCGCCCAGTTGGTAGCAGGGGGCCCGCCTGGCATGGGCTGGTTGTAGAGATCTTCATCATGGTAGCTCTGCTGCTGTTGTGGTTGTTGCTGAAATCCACTCTCGGTCAAGTCCTGCGCGGAGAAGCCACTGTGGAGCTTGTCGGTTTGAGGGGCCTGTCCAGAGGCAAGCTGGTAGTTTTCGGAATAGTGATCCAGCGACCCCGAGCGAGACGGGCCGGTGGGAAGGTTGAGCTCCTCAGTCTTGGTTGACTGCTTGCTGAGGCGAGACGAGGCGACGCCGCTGGAGGCGGTGGTTTCAGACCAGCGGGAGATCTTGGGGATGCGGAACCAGCTAGATCTAGACTTCTTCTTGCCTTCTTCCGTCCGAGGAGTATTCTCGTTGCTCATCGAGGCCTGTGCCTGGCTTGGGGCTTGTGGTGGAGTAGCCAAAGGCACGGACTCACCACGCTGCGCATGGTTCGCTGGGGTCATGAGCATCTCAGTATTGTCGTAGTTGATGCTCTCATTTCCTCCGTGAACTTCATACTCCTCTTCGCTGTCCTCGGGAACCGTGCTGATTCTGTGTGCCGAAGTCATACGGTCGTAGCCAGGCTTCACGGACGTTCCACGAGACTGGAGCGAGAAATGAGACTGGGATGGGTGGCTCGCTGTCGAAGTACCAGCATGGCCCTCTGGCTCATAGCCGTGGTCTTGCTCGTATTGGCCTTCTGGCTGGAGGTGGAAGGACGATCGGTCGTCCTGAGTAGTTCGCTGAACGGGCACAGTCTGCGCCTTGAGAACGTCCACTTCGGTCAATAGCTGGTTCAGCATGTCCTCAATTCTGCCAAGGTCGTTGGCTCCCTTGGCTCCCAACCCTTGCAGAGCACGGCGGAAGATGCTTCTCTTCTTGGCGTTGATCTCATCGCCGTTCACTGAGCCACCCTGGATCGAGCGGGCTGCCATACTACCGGGATATGGCCGTGGGCCATTGATAGCGCGAGTGACGCTCTTGTCGGTATTCTCCTTGACTTCGGTGATAATGACATCCTCGGTATCCGCCAACAGCTTTTTGAGATCCTCAAAGTTATTACGCATCTCAGTAGCAGACCGGACAAGGGTGACCAGAATCTCGGTATCCCTGGCGCTGCGCTGCGCGTCCCTGACCATCAAATGTTGCATGAGAGCCATGATATCCCTTGACTCGATGTTGTCCATGCCCATCCCGGTGGCTGCATCGTACATCGGTGAAGCCATACCTTGAGACATGTCACTAGGGTGGCGGGGGTTGCCATGAGAATAGAATGGATCATCCAAAGCACCGCCTGGTCCGCGAGTAGCAAGCCCAAAATCAACACCCTTTCCTTTATCTTGGACGTCGGGTGTCTTGTTGGGACCCTGAGAAATGTAGCCCTCATCAACCTTGAGCCCAAGTGGGCTACGGGTGCCATAGTCATCGTAGCTAGCGTCGAATCCATTGCCCCCAAGACCAGGGAGGTTGGCAATGGGGCTGGTTCCTTCGTAAGGATTTGTGACCAGCGTATCACGCTTGCGATCTTCCGAGGTGCGATACCATTCGTCGTGCTCTTGGCTAGCCTGCCGGCTGTGGTTTTGGGCCATGGCCATGCCGGCAGCGGCACCCAGTGCAGCGGCACCAGCAAGAACAAGGTTTCCGTTGCCCTTTTGCTGCTCAGGTGAACCGTCGAGAGGTTCGTAGTTGATACCATCGTCAGGTGGGTACTGAGCACGCTGTCGAGGTGTGGCCTCTTCGGGCCAGTGGCCTTCCTCGTCACGGCCGCCATCATCGTCAAGCAACGATGGGTTAGTGAGGAGGTCATCCTCATAACCCCAGTCCAAGATTTCTGGCATAAGCTCATTCTGGTTCGGCACATAGTTGGCAGTCATTGTTGGTTTCTCGTGCTCGCTGCCAAGCTTCTCGGTGCTGAGTGATGGGTCGATGCCAGGACGAGGGCCATTCTGTGTGCGCTCCTTGAACGAGCGGTTGCGCTGGACACCCGCGCCCTGCCACGATGCTTGCTCGTCCTGTGCCTCTTGCTGTCCCTTCCCGTTCTGTGCCCGAAGAGCAGCTGCCGCGGCATCAACTGCGCGGCTGGCAATCGCAGCTTCTGATACTGTTGGAGACTCGCGGTAGGTGGTCGTCTGTGGAACCTTGTGTCCATACTCATCAAGTTCATATTGAACAAACTCGCGGGACCGCTGGCCTTCCGAAGCTTGGCTGACCACGGATCGCTTGGTCGGGCTACCAAGCTGTCGGTCAATTTCCTCATCGAGGGTCGCCATGGATTCGCGGCCCTGGTACAACTTATCCGAATCTACCGTCAAAGCTGATCCTTCCAACATTGACGCATCAATAAGGGATGCCACATTGGACTCGATGCCAACAGGGTGCACAAAAGCTGGGTTCAGCGCAATAGCACGAACAGCCTGGCCAGACGTTACGCGGTCGAGCTCGCTGCCGGCAGGGCTTGGGCCTTGGGTTTGGTCGACGTTGGAGCTCCTCACGCTCCGGTCGTCGTCGTCGTAGCCTGCAAAATTGCGGTTCACTGCCCCTCCATCCTGGCGTGGAGACTTGTTGGCCGTGGAAATTTCCGAGTCGATAGTGCGGTGGGTAGCTCTCGAATCCCGGTTGGGCCCTACGTCGCTACCAGCCTCCGTATATCCCGAAACACTTGGAATAGGGCTGAGGCCCCGGCGTTCGGGTTGATATGGGACATATTTGAGAGGTGGCGGGACGTCTTGTGTGCTGTAATAATCGTATGGATTCGGTGGATACTGTGGGGACGGTTCTGAGTCTTCTTCGTCGTACTCTTCGTCCTGAAATTGCCGCGCATGGCGAGAGGGAACTTTCTTGCCGTTGTCATCAAGAACATACTGGTCAGGATCGCCAGTGCGTTGACGGGGTAACGCCTTAAGGTCACCATGCGATAGGTTAGCGTGTTGCGCTCCCAAAGCCTGCAGAGTGTTGACAGGGGTCCTGGTGGGAGTCGGCGTTGACTCTGACGAAATCAGCCCCTGGGTCAGATCGCGAACAGGGGTGAGCTCTTCGCTGGCCGAGTGGGGTCTGTCGGTATCGGCCGACAAAATGGAGGCCCTTGTCACATCCGAGGCGTTGACATCACTCATCAGAGGCATCGGTGGGGCTGGAGGTGCGAGCAGGTCTGAATCTTCGTACTGGTCGGGCCCTTGCTGTTCAGAACCACGATTTCTCCGTTCATCCCTTCGTCTCCTCCTTGAGCGTTGCTTGTCGTCTGAAGGAGAGCCAAATGCCTCGTGTGCAGCGACAGCGGCAGCACCCAGAGCGGCGCCAGCAGCTGCAGCTTTCAGAGGTTCAACGCTGCGAACTGGCGTGTTATCAAGATCATGAGAGTCCTCTACCGATTCATGACTGAGAGCGCTGCTATCATCGAAGTCGTTATTACGGGCCTCTCGGTCTCGTCTCTCCTTGCTGGTTTTTAGACTGTCGCGGGGTGTCAACATCTTGTCTGTACCATTGGATCGTCGTCTGTCGCTCGCGTAATCATCTCTCGATGCCGTTGTTGTGCTGGATGTTGTGGAATCACGACGGCTCCCTCGTCGGCTCTGCTCCCGCTTGAGAGCGTTGAGTTCAGGCAAAATCAGGCGGCGAATAGCGTCCTCCACTGTTTCCAGGAGCTTTGGATTATTGATGGATGAGGTCTTCGAAGCCCCGGATCTAATGGAGTGCTGGTCCATTGACCGATGACTGGGAGCAAGAGCCGACGAAACCATGCTGGAGTCGGCCATGGATACCATCGACTCTGGCAGGCCTTTGCTTGACCTCCTACTTGATCGATCCCCGTACTTATCATCCTTGCTGACACTGCTGGTCCGGCTCTTGCTCGATTTGTGCTTGCTGCGGTCCCTTTCCTTGTCTCGAGACCTATTAACAACCACCCTCTCCCGGCCTCCTTCTCGGCTACGGGACTTGTCCGACGCGGCGGCAGCACTCGCGGCGGCACCCAAGCCCATGGCGGCAGCTGCCACATAGTCGGGGCTTTTGGTGTCGGATGTCCTGAACGACGTCGTCCCACCGGATCCGTCGAGAAAGCTGTCGGTCGGTATGGCTGAGATATCACTCATGTTGCCGCCTGTGTAGCTGGCTTTGCTACCATCGGCAGCTGGTATGAGAGGGCTCGCCGGGCGGCGGCGGCGGGCACCTCGCTCAATCTCGATATCAATGGGGTTCCGACTGACGTTGCTCTCCTCTGTGGCTGAAGCATACGAGCTGGCATCTTCAAGATCGTTGCTGATAGCCGACAAGGTCTCAGCAGCAGAACGGCGGCCACCGCTTGCTTTCCTCGATCTTGACTCCGTGATTCGAATGTGGTCTCCGTCGGAGCCCCTGCTGCTACGACGTTTGCTGCTTGGGGTCAAGCGGACACGAACGCTGGGTTTGCGCGAGTCACCCGACGCCGAGTTGCCGCTGGTGCTTTTTCCACCCTCAAAGTACTCTATCAGCAGAGAGGTCTGTGATTTGCTTGCCCGATGCCCCGCTCGGATAGTTACGGGTGTGCCATCGTCTGGGATGGAGTAGGAGGACTTCTCGTCTCCAGGGACAGATACTTCACTGCCGAGTTCGGTTCCGAGGTCAGTCCCGGTCGGCGCTGCGGTGTGAATGGTGGACTCGGTCTCTGTGGGCACTGGCAATGGCGGCGGCCGGCTGGACTTCTTCGTGTCGGCACCCATGATTGCGCGTGTGTGTTGTGAGCCCAAAGGCGAGTTGGTGTGGTATTAGGTGTCAACAGTGGCCCCCCGTGTTGTTGCCCAATTGCTCCCAGGCTGGGAAACCCCCTTACGTGTGGAGGAGGACAGCCAGAAAGGGGGGATGAAACACAGGAAAAATCGGGGAAACCGGTAACGATGTGTTGGCCAGCCAGAGAATGCGTCGCCTATTGACAGTTGTCGTCCAGAAGCATCAGAATGCGGGAATATCTGCAGGAAATGTGGAATATGTGAGCAATGAGGGACCGCGCAGGCAGTTCGAGGCACGCACCCACAGCACGAAATGCGGCTGGGTTCGCCGATGATAGGGCAGTAGGGCAGAAAGAACTCCTGACAGGCTGCACGAGGCAGTATCAGGATGTGGAAGTTCTCTGCTGGGACGTCCGCGAACAGCAGAGAAACAGAACAGGTGCACAGAATCGATGGGGCCGAGTGGCGGGCAGCCTGTCGAAGGAGAAAAGTGAGTGGCGGCGCAACGAGACGGACGGCTGTTGTTGATAGGAGCGAGGCGGACAGGGATTCTCGGCAGCGGGGCAGCCTGCGTCGATAACTCAAGGCCAGTCGCAGCTTCAACCGCAAGCCAACTTTTGCTGTTCGTTTTCGAAAATGAGAATTTTTCTTTTCGGCCGCAGTTGTATGTACAGAGAGAAAGGCTGCTGCAGGCAGTATGCAATCTGTTGGTATCGGTCGGAGAATGCGATGCGATGCGATTGACAGGCAGCCTGGAAGGTGGGATAGGATAGGCGGTGGCCTCCTCGTTGTAGGCCCCTCAAAGCTCGAATCCCAATGCCGAGCCGAGTGGGCGACGGGGCGGATCCAAGCAGTATCGAATCCAGAGGACTGGTCCGCAATGTGATGCGCACACCTGGCCTTCTTGGATTCTTCTCTGGCAGGAGCGGACCTCGGACAGAGCCTGGCAGAGCCTATGGGAGACTTTGTTGTTGTCCAGAAGCGGCTGGGATTGCTCAAGGTGCTTGATGTGCTGGCGCTGCTTCAAGGGCCCAGCCAATTGCGCGTGGAGTCTGGGGTTGGTGGTGCAGCGAGGTGCAGACAAGCTTGCAACGGGACGGCGGAGCAACGAGACAGACGAGGCTGCTGCGGAGTCGAGGGGGAGAAGTTGAGCAAAAAGCGCAAACCAGCCGTCGCTGGCGCCGGTTCCACCGCACTTTCTTGCCCTCTCTTGCAACGTTCCCAGGGAACACCACGGTACGGATATTCTGCCGAGTAGTGTACAAGATCGATGGTGAGATAGAGATAGATGTCTGCGACGAGATGGACGAGAACGAGCAGCAGCATGGGGGTTTGTTGACATTGGCTTTGCTGCCAAGGACATCAGCAGGCCTGACCACCAAGTGAACAGGGCCCGACTGGGTGCTGGGTGACGGGACGGGGCTGGGGTTTATCGGATGGGCCCCACAGTGACGGTTGGGCGATCTCGTCTCGCGCCCATGTTCAACTTCAACATGTCCCAAACCTGGAACAGCAACGGCCCCACCGCCGTCACCGCCTAAAAGGTGTCACTCAGCCAATTCGGGCGATATCACCAATAGTCTTGGGGAGAAAAGCTGATAAATAATGTTTGTCTCTTGCTCCCTGCTTCAGTCCCTTTCGTTTGCAAGACCTCTGCATCTCCAAGTTCTTGTTGGACCAATTCAGCTGAGGCTACCCGGAAGTTCCGCCATTGCCGCCGCCCAATTGTGCCAATTGCAGTGCGGGAATGACTTGAGGTTTCACGGGGCACGAGGATAGACCCGGTAGGGCTACTTTGTGTTAATTGCCTTGATCCAACCATCACGAAGACTCGGGAGGCGACCTCATCCAGGCTGCTGTGTTTTGTCTACGAAGTTGGTGAGCATATATTGATATACATGGCTAATGACACCAGGTTGCTTGTTTGAAGGGGAGGCATTGTTGCAAGTAGTGTTCGGCGTTGGATCTGTTTATGGGTACAAGTGGTTCAAAAAAAAACCGTTTCCGACAGTCTATAGAAGCCGTTTGGTCCGTCATGGCTTTGCACAGCTCTTTGTCCCACTTATCATAACCATCCATCGTCTTGGGCTCTACTGTTTAGTGCCATGATTAGGTGTATCATTACTTGCCTTGAAACCCGATCGTTTTTAAGAGCGGCTCATCGGTGGCCATTCTTCCTCTTGATGGCTGACGGGTATACCGTCACTATTTGATATCTCACAAATGTCTTGCTTGTATCTCTTCAGAATATTTGGTATTGAAGGTCCTGTGATTGATAACCTTGAAGCTCGGTATCGATAAGCTTATGGTCCGTGCATCAGCCACACGCCAACCCCAGACCGCAGGAGCTTGACCCAACCAATGATGCGCCCCTGCAGGAACCCCTTCATCTGGACATCGCGTCGTGTGTGTTTAGAGCTTCACTGTAAATTTCCCAGGCCAGCACCAGACGACAACGACGACCAGCAATCCGACCTCGACGGCTCTAATCCACAACGATTTTCAGAAATTGGCTTCTCGGCCATCGGACTGGCGGTAGAGAGCTGTCTCGCCCGCCCGTAATTCAGCAAGCTCCAAGAACAGCAACCACGAAACCAAACGGCACCTTTAAACAAAAAAATTCCCCTCTCTTGTTCCGACGACGACAACGAGCCCAATTCCACGATATACTGAAATAGTCAAGTAAAATACAGATCAGTTTTCATGTTCTAAACCCCCCACACGAACCACAGCAACATGACAGACTCGCTGCACAACGTGTCGGTAGTGCTCGACAATGGATCCGGAACTATCAGGGCTGGCTTCGCAGGAGACGACGTACCCAAGTGCCACTTCCCATCATGGGTAGGCAGGCCAAAACATCTCCGTGTTCTGGCCGGCGCGCTAGAGGGAGAAGTGTTTATTGGTCAGAAAGCAGCGACAGAGCTGAGGGGCTTGCTCAAGATCCGGTATCCCCTGGAACATGGTATTGTCACGGATTGGGATGATATGGAGAAGATTTGGGCATATGTGTATGATGAGGGGTTGAAGACACTTAGCGAGGAGGTAATGTTGCCTTGCTTGTTGCTGGGCGTGGTAAAGAAAGGGCACAACGGCTAACAAACGGACATCCACATATAGCACCCCGTCCTCCTTACCGAGCCGCCACTCAACCCACGGTCAAACCGTGACACAGCTGCCCAGATTCTCTTCGAGACATTCAACGTACCAGCGCTCTACACATCGATTCAGGCTGTGCTGTCTTTATACGCCAGCGGAAGGACAACAGGTGTGGTGCTTGATGCTGGCGATGGTGTCTCCCACGCTGTGCCAGTATATCAGGGCTTTACAGTCCCCAACAGCATCAGGAGAATTGACGTCGCCGGTCGCGACGTGACCGAGCATCTGCAGACGCTTCTCCGCAAGAGCGGCTACGTTTTTCACACGAGCGCCGAGAAGGAGGTCGTTAGGCTGATAAAAGAGGCCACGAGCTATGTCGCGAAGGACCCGAAAAAGGAAGAGAAGGAATGGGCGACAGCCAAATTGGACCAGAGCAAGATCGCCGAATATGTGTTGCCGGATGGGAATAAGCTCAAGGTATGTTCTCTGTTGTTCCCTCTTCTCGGCAAGTATTGACTCTAACCGCAAAACAGATTGGAGCAGAGCGTTTCCGTGCCCCAGAGATCTTGTTCGATCCCGAGATCATCGGTCTTGAATATCCAGGCATTCACCAAATAGTAGTTGATTCGATCAACAGGACCGATCTCGACTTGCGCAAGGACTTGTACATGAACATCGTTCTGTCGGGAGGCAGCACGCTCACGAAAGGTTTTGGTGACAGACTTCTCAGCGAAGTGCAGCGGCTCGCTGTGAAGGATATGAGAATCAAAATCTTTGCACCCCCGGAGCGGAAGTACTCTACCTGGATTGGTGGCAGTATTCTGGCTGGGTTGAGCACATTCAGAAAGGCAAGTTCTCTCCGTATATGACAGTAAATAGGAGATGGCAATGCTAACAGTCCCATCTAGATGTGGGTCAGCATTGACGACTGGCATGAGAACCCGGATATTATCCATACCAAGTTCGCCTAGTTGTAAGCAGTGCGGCCATACGTTGGACGGGATCGAGATGGTGTTGTCAGCCTACTGCGTAGGTGACACTCTCTAGGTGAAGAAATGACATTCACCCACACACCACTTGTTCGTGTCGAGGTTCGATGACGTTTATGAGAATGAAGTTCTGAAAGGGGAGCCAGCCCAACCCAGCAAAGGAGAGAGAACAGACCGCGCACACAAGCAAAGACGGTGTACAAATCATCCAGAGACTCCAGCAAAGCTTTGTACACAGGAAGAATAGGATTATTGTAATATCTGGGGATACTTTGCTGGCAGGGGGGTTAGCTGGGGTGGCTGGTTGCTGTTGGAACAGGTTCTGTTGATTGATAGGTTTTAGCTGACGTAGATACATTATTACAGAAGGAGCAGAGAGGGAGCAGACGTGGTGGTAGCAAGGCGTAGAAGGGTGGAGAAGGGAGCGATGGGAGAGGAAATGAATGATACCCTTTTTTCTAACCACCTTCCTGGCCATGACCACTGTTCTCTCTCATGATGTAAAGAGTGCCGGAAGCCGACTAAGGTTGGCTTATTTATCCCATACACTTCATGAAGCGACCCAACTCAATCACCGCCATAATGTTGACTAGATACAACTATTCTCATCTCCGACACCCTACTTCCAATAAGTTACAGAGATTTCTAAAGCTTCAATAATGGTAGCAACAAGGAAGATATCCTACCCAGCCAGACTTGTAACTTAAGACCAAGTACCCTTTTTCCCAAAAGCCGCCTTGCCCTACCTTGCCTACTTCAAACGCGATATTCCATACTCCACAGCAAACCTACCCACGCCACGCCGTGGACAAAGAAATCGAGTCTGCGGGAGGATCCAACCGCGTGTGTCTTACGGCGGCTCAAACTACTCATAAGAATTATGACACAGATACAGTATGATGTAGTCACAATGATTATCCAGTCCTACAGTTTCTCACACCAAAAACTACGCTGCTCGCCATGAAGGTCTTTTCATACATACCGATATGGAATGGGACTGAGCTTCCTGTTTAGGTAGTCTGTCTGTAATGTTTGCTACTATATATCGGCAAAGTAAGAGGCATGGCGCACGGGAGATATTAGTTGTGTGTACAGTGAGAGTGCTGTATCAGAGGACACAGTGGGGGGGGGTTTGGGAAGCTACAAGTATGCTATACACTCATTGTTGCTGTGCATGCTCCTTGTGTTGTCGTTGTGGTGGAGAGAGAACGGCTGTTTAGCACCCTTCCCCGATGTGTAAGTGGTGCAGGGTAACAGGAAAGAGGTGTTGAAGCCTGGTGCTAGCCAAGTTTGATGCTTTGCAAAAGGTTTGATGATGTGGCGTGCTAAAAGAAAGAGAGAGAGAGTGTGTGTGTATGTGTGTCTCTCTCTCACTCACTTGAACCATGGCTTTGACATCTCTCCAAACTTATACACAAATCACTTCAATATTGAATACGGGTGGATATAGTAAGGCCTTTGGATTCGAATTGTTTCTTGTCACCTTGTTTCTCGTTCTTGCCTATCTTTTTGTCCGGAAAGCATGCAACAGATATAACCCCCTGAGCCCCTTTAGACGACTTCTATCGTTAGGTAATGTTAATAAAGGAATACGGTATTCTATGTGTTTTCTTTTTTGCTTGTTTCCCTCGTGCTTCTCACATAAAGGGGCATCTCGATTGTCCCAAAGACGAGATCGTCTTGACAAAAACCATTGAAGACATTTTCAGAAAGTTCCCAAGTACCTACGAAGTTTTACCAAAAAGGGGATTCCGACAGTCTGGGTCAAGTGAGCGGAAAGTGGGAATCACGGAAGCGGGAAGGGGAGCTGGATTCTTTGTCTACTATGGTGGCGCGGTGAAGAATCTTGCGGTACACGTGGGGGCATACGCACAAAGAAAGGAACGGTAGAGATCGCACGTAATCTTTGGACTTCAGTTCGTCGGGATCAAGTTGAAGTTGAGAATAGACGTTGGTACGGCGAGGTGGACAGGAGAGCTGGGCAAGGAAGAGGTCCGTCATCAGAGAGAGTTGGCCGTAACCAAAAGTAATGAAGGCACTGTGGGTGGAATTATCACATTCACTCAATTCGGGATCATGTCTCAAGACGTGGCACTCAAAAGATTGCTCAATTATACATCCCATCTTAATGTGAGCAAAAGCCAGTAAATAACAATAATCCTCCAACACTCGGTCCTCCAAAATCGCTCAGGGGGGGGTATATTGATTCGCATTCCATCCCAGAAAAAAAATAGTCAAATCAAGAAACCAGTATTCACCAGAAAGAAACCGCTTTTTTCCATTTTCATGCTCTTCCCCGTCCAACTCCCCTTTGCTCCCTGTTTTGACCATAACACAACAATGAAGTCTGATTTCCCGCCCAGTGGTGCCGTTCGATGACTGCCGGTGATGAGGTGTTTGTTTTTGTTGGCGCTCAGCTGTGTGGAGCTTTTAAGTTGAGTTGAAGGCTGGCGCCCCTTTTTTTAAGCCTGCTCCACCATCCAACACCAGCAACCATCCGGTCTCGCCAAACCCAACAAAAAGGGGTCGGTTCGTCTGATGATAGAATTCATACTGTCGGAAAAGGAAGGGAAAAAAAAAGAGAATGCTGAGAATTTTTCGGTGTTGTTGCTTTTGTTGGTATCCTTCTGAGGCCCCTGCCCTCGAATCCGTAACGTGACCAAAAGAAAACTTTTGATATCCACTTCCCCATTCATAACCCTTCGTGACCAAGTGATGTGCTCCCCGGAACGCCGTGCTGTATTTGCAAGTTGAGGTGGTATAATATAGACAAATGAAAAAGAAGCAAGCAGTGAGTCGTCGAGTATCAACGACTCATGACTGAGCCGACCTAGTGGCCGAGGCTGCTGATGCGGCCCCAGAAGCCGGACTTGGCGCTGCCGTTGGTGCTGTTCGAGTCTCTCCGGCTAAGCTCAGTAGAATTCTTCTTGGTGGAGGTAGAGCCGGAGCTAAAGATGTTGCCGGCACCACCGCGGCCGACATGGCTGATGGTGGCAGCCTTCTCGCGGACCTCGGCGCGGGTGAACTCCTCGTCGAAGGAAAGAACAGGGCGCTCGGCGGTGGCATGAGCGTTACCGGCACCGCCACGGCCGGAGTAGAAGCGGCCAGTGCTAGAGGGAGCGGTAGCAGCAGGGGTAGGGACGCCGGAGGGAGCGGTGGTCTGAGGAGCACGGAAGAAGTTGCCAGCACCGCCACGGCCCGAGTGGGTGTAGCTGTTCTTAGCAACGGTCGGGTGAGGCTCGGTGATAGTGTAGAGGGAAGGCATTTTGGCGGTTGTCTGTCTTGTGAAGGACGAAGGTTGTTGTGTGAAGTGTGTTGGGTGGGTGTGGTGAGAGAGTAACTTGTGTATGGGCGACAGAGCAGAGAGCTTGAAGCTTTGGGCAGTGAATTTGCCTGTTGATGATTTGTGGTGAGAGAAGTGTGGTCGAGATATCCTCGTGTAAAGAAAGGGCAGACAAAGCAGAGCTATTATACTCAAGGCAGGGAAAGTGCCTTGTGTGTAAGTGAAATTGCCAAGCATGGGCCAAGGGGCACTGGCAACGACCCCTTTGACAGATGGAGACTGGGAAACGGGAAACAAAACTTTTCCCCAAGGCCCCTCCCACCTGGATTCCAGCCAAACAAAGCTCCAGCGCCGTAGCACGAGCTCTGGGCGGAAAGCCGCATGATCATGGTACCCTAGCGCTAGCCGCCTGGAAGCACAGCGAAAGAAGAGTACAAGGCTGGTACTTTGCTGTTCCAATGGCCGATTGGCGTCATGGGGAAAATTTTCCAGGGCGAAGACGCAAGAGATTCAGCAAGATGGCCTCTTCTGGCATGGCTCTGTCATCATTTGCATTATCTTTCCAAGTTCTTTGGATCTCCTCAAGAGTCTTCGGTGACTCGGCCTTATAAGCTTATGATAGAGTCAGAGATGCAACAGATTACCCTATTTTGGTTCTTTTGATACACATTCTCATACACTGACATGCGGTGCGCTGCGGGTGGATCGGTGGTTCGGCCTCAGGGGGGAGCTACGACCCGCTGAGGTGAGCCCAGACGCCTGGAATTGGCGATGTTAGCGATTGCGTCAGGTGTGCAGTGGACTCGCCCAGGACAGGCTTACACGCTGTGGCCCAGCACGCCTGGGCTGAAAATTTGCTGCCGAGAGTCCACTCGAGCTTTCTGTTAGCTCATGGAAACTCACCTGGCAGTCACGAGGCGCGCTATGGCGTTAGTTGTTACGAAATCATTACTCTATCGCAAGGTCCCCTGTCAGGTACCTTTTGGTGGGAAGCCTGCGGCAAACGGTACTTGGTTGGGCTGGGCAGCCCTGCAAGGGACAGTGACGACTTTGTCGTCGACAACTGTGCGACCACCTGTTTTTCCCATCTCCGCTGCGAAGAGGGAAAGAACATGCAGTGACATGAGACGACAATGCCTTGCACCATCTCACGTCACCTCCTGTGTTTGGCGTGAAGCGATCGCCTCTCGCCGGCAGTTATCCTCATGAGACTGGCTCCAGGCCGGGCGAGAGAGTGGTCAACATGACGGCCACGGTTCTCGATGATGCTTCAAGACAGAATTTTAAGGTCTCGTGGTCCCACCCTGGACCTGATGAAGCTTGGCTGCCAAAACAGGGACCAAATCGGCACGTCCATGCGGGTGGGTTGGTGGAGTCGCTGCCAAAAAGGATGCCGAATGAGACACCAGAGAAACAAATGGCATGTCCATAAATATCCACAAAAAGCTTTTTGGCAAGTCGGCCTTGGCCAGGTTCCCCAGCAGAGGCCGGCTAATGATCGGTTGGCCCCGGATTTTCAAGGATCTGAGAGCCTCCCGTTCGCTGGTTCCCGCAATCCCCGTCACGACAGGCATCCCCGCATTTTCAACTCTGTGCTGGTTGCATGGTGTCTCGTTCCCCGCAGGGCATTCGAATTCCAAAGAACTTCTCAATGAAGCTTTGATTATCCTTGGACGAATGAAAGTCTATTCTGATACTTGGAGATAGTTTGGAGAACCCCTCTTGTTCGTCCCACCGCTCACGAGTTCACATCAGAAGGACTCCGTCTGGCCTCCCTGATCACCAACAGCAAGGCGGCGAGCTGGGCAACGCACAGCATGGAGTCGACTCTTGATTCTTATTTGACCACCGCCCTGCATTTCTTTTCCTCCTCCAAGAATTTAATGAACGGCAACGGCGAACTTGTGGCTTGGGCGCTGGGCGGTTAACACCGGCCGAGGAACGACTTCACAGCCCCCATGCCCTGAAGTCTTTTCTTCAGTTCAGCCCTCACAGCTGCCTCGCCCCTGGCCAAGCGCCCGCCCCTGTGCTATGGCTGTCATCTGACGCACAGATATTTCACGCCTGCGTCCATCACTTTAACAGCCTTTTTCCAGAAGCTCGTCAGATGTGTTGATTGGCCCTGGGTGTAGTAGCATTCCGTCATGTTACCTCTGTGCATCAACGGCTCCCAGGTACCGTGTGAAGCTGGGTATCTGTTGACGCAGGAGTGTGTACGATTAGAGGTATAGTAAGTGCTGCAAGCATTGGCAGAAGAAGATACTTTGACCTGCTGCAGCCTCGAGCACTCCACAATATACACAGCGACGGCAGGCTATCTAGGCAACGGGAACACCTAAGTAGGAACTCCGGGGTCTGAGGGTTGTCGTTCATTCAGCTGCCACCAGGGTTATCAAGGGCAGGGATGAAGGTGTTATAGTTCGGGCCAAAGCTCGCAAGCTCGCCCATCAGCCCGCTACCCATGGCAGGCTCGGATCGCAACGACACCGTTTGGCGCCAAGTGCGTCTCTTACGCTACAGGCAACGGGGGGTTGTATGAGCACAGCACATTCTCATATGAATAATACACTATCATTTCCCGACCGCCGTCTATCTCAGGCCAGTCAGCTCTCGGTTATGAAGAACAGCTATCTGATACAACAAGCATCTCATCTCCTCAGCCCATTTCTACCATGACGTGAAAAGAAAAAGCATCTTATCCAATGCCCTGACAAAATTGGGATTTGATCTGGCTAGCTTGCCCAATATGGCCCGCAAGGACCTTGATGTCTGGATGCTGAGTTTGGTTGAGCTTCAGCCTATCAATCTCGCTCCATTATGAGCAAGCCACCACAAGCCAGGAGAGAGACGCTGTTCAGAGACATCACTCGCCACAGCAGTGCCCCCAGAACTCTACCCAGCCTGAACATGGCCGAATTCACATGGATAAAGATAATTTCTTGGGCAGGGTAGATGAAACATGGCAGAACGAGTATCTCATTCTGCATCAAGAGAGGCTGGGATTGGTGCTTATCGACGATAACCTCCACGATGGCGTTCAGGGTTACCAACACCAGCTTCCAGCAACCCGAGCAAGGTCATATTGAAAACCAACCCTCGAACCAGTTCGAAATCTCATCTACAATCAACTCGAAGGTTCATCCGCCACGGAACAGCCGTCATGTGCGAAGACGAAGCCGAATACACTAAAAAGCTCAGCGGGGGGGGCAGCAGTTGCTGGTTTCGACCCGGATGCCACGGGTGAAGAGGAGGGGGAATGGGACGGTTCGAATGCCACCGCTACGCTCGGTGATGACAACAAGTCTGACGGCAAGACGTCGCCCACGAAGAAGATCAAGGTAACTGCGGCTCTCGACGGTGACGATGCGGTGTGGGATACTGATAGCATGGTGGAGCATAATGGTCGTGTGGCGCGGGAGCTTTGCAGACTGCTTGATGAGCATGACAGGAAGCAGAAGGGGCTCGGACATGAGCAGTGATTTGGGAGTGGCTTTTTTGACCTGTTGCTGTTGCGTTCTTGTTCTATTTCTTGGGTTTTTGCTTGTTTGGAGTCACGGGCTACAGAATTAAAGAGTTGGGAGGCGAAATATGCTCTGATTTATTGACAGATATACCCCTACACCATATGCCCGCTTAGATATGCTATGGCTGAGAGTTCAGAAGGGATAGCGGAATTTAGTCACGAAGAAACACGTTTCGTGGGATGTTGCTCGGTGTTTTGGAAAAATCATTTGGTTATTTCGACGTATATCTATCTGGCCATACCTGATATCTCAAGAAACGATGTAAAGAAAATGTTGCAGTTGTTTTAATCCTACCTATCGAGACACTTTCACTGAACATGTAGGCAGCTTGTGGTGCTTTCCTGGACCAACCCGACGCATATTTCAAGATCAAAAATAATTATATAAACAGGCTAACATTCATCAAAACAAAACTCGCAAAAATATCCCCATCTCCCACTTGTACTCAAGTGCAGCAGACAGACTGAAAAGTAAACCGTCAGTAACCAAAAGAAACGCAATCAAGGTATCTAACCGCCACCCCTGTGGTATCCGCACCCCTTTTCATCCCCTGTTATTTCTCATCTCTTCATCATTTGAAAGTAAATAAACCCATTACACACCCCTAAACATCCTCACAATCAAGAACCACAGTGCGCCAACAAACTTGAACGCGCTCAGACCAGCCACACTCCACAGCACAACCTGCAGGTAGATATTCGCCTTGTGGGCCTTGATCTCGTCCTCGCTTCTTCCCGTGTCGTCCTCAACGACTCTGTCGAGACCGCCAGTGCTCAGCACGACAGCGACCAGCGCAAAGTTCATCAACATCCAGATCAGAACGACCACCGTTCTGACACCTCTGTAATAATCCATCTGTTTTTCCTCCAGCTGCGCCGGCGTCGGGGCCTTAACCTCCTTCACAGGCTTGCGACCAAAGACTTGCATTTCCCTCTCGTACTGCGCGTTGAGATCGCCTTCGTCAGGCAGGTCAGTCTTACCCTGGCCATCCTTGGTGCTGACTGTGGGCAAAGCATCCGGCTTGTCGTCACCCTTGGTTCCCCATGAGATATCGTGCGTGTTGCAAAAGGCGTACACGTTCAAGACGTTGGTGTAGGTGGGAGACAGCAACATATACTGAATCAACGAGGTGAACATGTGCCAGGGGTCAAACATCATGAGCGAGGCGATGAACCAAAGACCGTAAGTCGACAAAACCGAGATAATTAAAGTGTAGAAAACCTGATTTTTGAACAAAGAGTCGATGCTGAAGTTGTTGACTTTGAGATCCTGGATGATGGCGTCGACGGCGATGTATACGGCTGCGAACATGAGGTAGACGAAAATGATGGCCCAGAAGATAACCATGGCCATGTAGTATCTCCCCGAACCAGCTGGCCTGTTACCCATCGCCAAGACGAAGCAAGTCATGAGAGATACGCCATAGAGCCAAAGGAAGACCACACCCAAGATCTCACCAACTTTACCTAATAGTTTTTCGTCTCCCAAACTTGTAGTCAAGATCTTGAAAACCAGGAAGAAGTTGCCGATAGCGAACCAAGCGAAGATCATGTTAATGGTGTTGAAGATGAATTCGATAAAGAAGAAGAATTTGCGGAAAATAGAGTGATCGGACCGGAAAAACTGGTGGAAGTGGACGATGGCGTAGATGGCAGCGAAGAAAGAACCGTTGAGCCAGCGACGACGCTGAAGAATTAACTCGGTGACGGTGTCTGGCACATCGGTCTCGCCGGTGGCAGACTTGACGTACTGCAGAATCCAATGGCAGTTGCGCTTGGTGACGAGCTCGAAGCACAGAATACGATCCTCGGCGAGGTACATGTTGGCCGTAAAGATACCAGCATCGCCGCCGTGCAGTTTCTCACCAGCAAAGTATTTCTCCAACGGCCCCTGACCGTTTTTGTCGTTTTGCAACGCAACATAACGGTAAGCCGAGAAGGCGCCGGGCAAGACGGAAATGAAACCAAAAGCTGATTCGAGAGGCTTGTCCAAGATGTTACTCATCTTGTATTCGAAATTCTGCGTGGCCACCAGCGGGTTGATCAAGTTCTTTCCACCAGTACCCAACATGGCCTTGATTTCACCGCAAGCACCACCGCACATGGGCTCGAGGTCGAAGGCCTTCCAAAGCTGGTAAATCGAGCTGCCACCGGGCTTAGTACCAGCGTCGATCAGCACGCAAATGTTAGGGTCCAGGACCTTTCCAAAAGCATCAAAGAACCAACGATGAGAGTTGATCTTCTTCTGGTTCTTTTCCTTGAGGCAGAAAAGCATCTGAACAGGCTGCTGCTTGGGAATAAGCTGTACAACGTCATTCTTGATGGCCATGCCGACCTGGGTGGTGTACTCGTAGATGTGTGCCGTGACGTCCTTATTGTTAACTTGTTGCTTGGCAATCCCCTCTTGATACACACCCATACCGGCGAGCAGAGCTCTCGTCCGTGGGTTGATCTTGGCACGGCCATCGCTAACGACGCACACCACAATCTTCTTCCACGCATCCTTGCCCCAAGTCTTGCTCTCAGTCCGCTTGCACATGTACTCAACGTTCTTGAAAACACCAATCATGGTACGCGCAAACAGAATTTCGTCTTCGTTGTACATGGTGACCACGATGAATAGCTCAGTATGCCTGGGCTTGCTGAAAAGCTTTTGGCGAAGGGTGAAGTTTTCGTTGTAGAAATCGGAAGGATCGCAGGTGGCAGCCGTGTATCTCATGTGGGTGAACTCATCGCGCTCGCCGTGGGGAAGCTGGTTCAGCAGCTTTGGAGGAATTGGGCAATCAAGAACCAAGTTTCCACGGTAAAGCAAAACCTGCTTAACCGTTTTCCACCTCTTGATCGCACTTTGGGTTTTTGGGGCTTGTTGTTTGTCATGATAAGCGTCGTTTTGTCCGACTTGAGAATCATTGTGCGTCAACATCGGCCGTCTGTCGTCCTCGGGGAAATATCCTCCCTGGCCACCATCATACCCCTGACCCTGCATGGGCGTTGGCTCGTATGGCTGATTGTAATAGGCATCGTGATGCGCCTCCGGGTTCACCCCATACCCCCCCAAATTGTCTACGGATTGCTATTCCGCCACAGTCAGTTTTTCACCTTCAATATCCACTCAATCCCAGAGATACTCACAGCGGTCTGCATTTGTAACGAATCACCAGGGCTGAATCTACCAGGACCAGCACTGGGCATATCCAAATGGGAGTGTCCGTAGGGGGCGTCGTCAAGTTGGTACCCAGATTGTAGAGGATGGGCAGGAGAAGGACTCCTGCGAGGGTTGCGCGTCTCCATGGGATGGCTCTCGTAATAATCGTCGTCTATAGGTCCAGAGAGTTAGCCTTCGTGCTTCCCCCAAGCAAACTTCACCCCTAGCGTAGGCCAGTTTTCCCACATATGCAGGCCAATGTAGCGCGGACCCTTACGTAGGTAGAATCAAGAATAAACCAAGCTACTGCGCCGCGAGACCTGACACAGCTTCAACACACGCAGTAGGTTGAACGCTGAACTGAGTAGTGGGTATGTAGGTAGAGAACTGACTTGCACCGGGCAAGACAGAGAAGACAAGAAACAATGATGCGGCTCGGACTGAGGGCCGCGGGCCAGAAAGTAGGAATGAGGCACCAGAGGAACCGGCCACTTGATCTCTCTGAAGGGGTAAAGAATGTGATGCGATGCTGGGATCGGCAACAAGTGTGGAGGAGAGAAAACACAAAAGGGGAAGATGTAGGGGAAGGAAGGGAAACCCAGAGGACTGAGGTCGGGCCTGCCCAGGCAGGGCGACCCACCACATCGAATTCAGGGTCTCATGAATATGGATCACGGGGGAATGTAAGACGAAACGGGGGGTCATGATGGCAGATGAGATGACAACAACAAAAAAAGAGCGTGATGACTTACTTAAACGATTATACGCCATGTTTGCTGGTGTTGAGTCCCTTTTCGGGGGACTAGGACCGTATTTCTTTCTTGTCTACAAGCAAGCAAGTTGTAGATTTCTATGTATTGGTATGTGGCGGCGGAGGAAAAAAATTGAGGCGGTTGTCGTTTGCTATCTCTCGGTTTCACAGTCGCCGCTCTCTGGAATGTTGAGCTCTCTTGCTTTCCCCTTGCTCCCTCTCTCTCCCTTGGGTTGGCCGCAGCCTGGCGGTCACTCTTGCTCGAAAGAAAGGTTGAATATTAGTTGGCCCTCGTTGTTTGAAGGCTGTCTTCGTTCCCCCTTTTGCGCGGCACCAAAACGCGGCACGAACACTCTCGGGGGTCGTCGTTCGTCTCGATTTCTTCCTAGCGACGGGACGCAGATGTGCGCTCTGTTCGCGGTGTTTGCTCGACCGGTTGTTCGAAGCGCTTCGCTGCCTGGATGATGCACGACAGAATAGAGTTTCTGCTGCCAAGCGAGCAATAGTGTTTGGGTGCTTTGGGCTCTGTTGCAAAAGAGTAGCAACGGGATCTCCTGGCGAGTGGAATTCTTCGAAAAAAGGCGGGAGTCGCAGTTTCGTGAAGGCCAAGCCTTAACGGACAGCTGACAGGGGTCTCGAGGGGCAACCGACTGGGGGAGGCTCAGCGAATGGACGCGAATGAAGGGGCGTTGCGTCCCAGGAAGATGCCCGGCAGAGCCACAAGCACTCCACTGAATGTCTGGTGTTTCAGCGCCCAACTCGGGAAGGTGTGACGTCGGGACGTGGACGGGACTCGTTAAGGCGCCTGCTGATTGGGTCAAGCGCACCGTTTAAGGGGTTGAAATGGAGGGGTGGAAAGCCTGTTTCTGTATCTCTTGGACTGTGGTGTGGTTTTCTATCTTATTTAGAGAAATACCACCTCGATTATCTCAAAAATCCACATCGACTTCACCTTGCAATCAAAACATTTAGAGATGGGCGGAGTTGTCCTTTGCTGTCAAAGGAGCAACCTAGATTCCGCAGTCGACAAAGCTCGCGCTGCTGGCCGGCCAGGCTCAGCCGAGCTGAGGGAACCTACTGAATCGTTCAACCTCCTCAACAAACACCAACAAGCAAGAATCCGAGAGCCGCTGAGCGGCTGTGCAGCGCGGCAACCGCAGAAACCACCTCTTTTCCACACCCCTGCTCAATCTGAAGATGTTGCCATGCACCCGTTCCGCTTCCCATTGCCGCTGCTGCACACACCCCAAAAAAAGTATCCAATTCGACAACCACTTGCGTTTATGCTTCTGCAGTGCAACGATATGACCATTTGATATCCAACTTCAACCCCAACCCTCAGCCTGATCGTTTAGACCCTATCAAGATTTAGCTTCGTGATGCAACGTCTTATCTCCATTGATCACGAAGTTGCTTGCAGTCAGGTCGACAATCATCAACCAGCCTGGCCAGAAGAGACCAGACCCAGACTCCAGACCCCACCTGGAACTTCCCATTCCTCTCCCTCTTTCCTATTCTTTATACTCGTACATACATTATCGCCACGATCAATCAGCAAGCAAGACCTCGACCCATCCCCAACGGTGACCTCTTTCTTTGAACAAACCAAACGCAGGTCTCTCCCAGCCCGGCCGGCCCCCAGGTCTAAGAAAATCCCGTGCTATTTTTTACTTTTTTAACTTTTCTTACCCTCGCACTTTTTGACATCGTGGAGAGAGAGCAAGAAGATCAGACCCCTTCCAATTTGGGAACCAGTTAATTTGCAAGTGGAAGCCAATTCAAGCTCGCCGCATTCTACTCTGAGCTTTGGGTGAGGGATACGCAAATCCATGGTAGGTATAAGCCACGCGTGCCACGAATACAGTAGCAATCGTGAACTATCACCAGCTTTATGTGCACTAAGGCAAGGCAAGGCAGATTCTTAGAAACAAGGTACGTAAAGATTACCTACTGGAAGTTGAAGCAACACCCTGCATTTTAACCGCCAAGAACAGCGCGTGTATTCGTACCCTCACCACGTAAGCTTCTCCTTCAGCGAATCCTGAATGGACAGGACTTTTTGGTTAGGATAGCTTTTGATATCCCGCTTCCGCTCCAATCCTCGGTGGTAATTTTGACTTCCCCATGTTCATCAACGGCTTGGATGCATAGCACACATTCACAGGGTGATCCCGCCGGCTCGGATTCGGTAGGACTTTCTCGCCTCGTTTCATGTATGCTGCCGAAATGCTCGTCAAGAAAATTCCAATTTCCTCAATGTGTTAGCAGAATTCATGATGGGAAAAAAAAGGCAACAACTGTTCCATTTTTAAAAACCCGTGCCTGCTCTACATACTATAACAGCCAAATTAGCCCACCGAACCAACCCTATGAGATATCAGGGTCTCAAGAGATCTCCTTCCCAAGCCTATTCAACTCCTCAGTAATAAACTGCCCCGCATTAATCAGCTCGCTCGCCCCGTACAGCACCCTCTTCTTAATCTTATCACCACTCGTCGCTCCCCTCGCAGCCCACTCCTGCAAGTTGCCATACTCATCCATAGACCCACCGCCCACCATAAAAACTAGTGCCTCGGAGAACCCCTGTCTCCGCTGCCCAAAGCTTGCCCCCATTCCGGGAGCTCCTCCCGGACCGCCGGGCAGCCCACCAGGTGCCCCTCCTTGAGTAGCCGCCCGGACCGGTTGTGGCATCGTCCCCCGGGCGTTGGCACTCCGGGGATCGAAGTAGAGGTAGTGCTCCGTCTTGGCGATAGCTGATGAGCTGGCGGCCGAAGGGTCCATGATGGATTCTGTAATCTTGGTTACTGTAAGATCACGGTCGACAGGTAAGAAGTTCTTGATGCCGCCGAGGAGTGAGGCAACATTGGATGACAAGGCGTTGGTCGGCACGCCAGTCTCCTTGAGTCTGTCGGTAAGGCGGGTAGAGATCGCTGAAAAGCGGTTGAAGAGGTCCGACGAGCCGGATTGCTGGCCGGTTGACTGCTGGTTGCTAATGGTAGTGAGCTGTGTCATCTTGGTAGTTGCCCTAACTCTGCGCTCGAGGTTAGAAACTTGGCACATGTGAACATGAAGATCAGAAAACTCCTTACTGTCTGATGTAGGCCAAACATGTCTTGTCACAGCCAACACCCACCAAGGCCTCCTCAAATTGTTGCCATTCTGGCCGAGACACGTCCTGCTCCGTGCTGAGGAACCAGATGATAAATAAACGAAGCTTGTCCGTTGGCTGACCCTTGTCGTCTATCTTGATCATTTCCAAGATCTGGGCCTTGGTTTGCTTGGCCACCTCCTCTTCCAGCTGGAAGTAGTTGTCCAGCTTACGGTTCTGGATTTCTTGCAGGATAGCGGCAAGAATGTTCATGTGCATATCCAAGGTGGCCTTGCGTTCCCGGAGCTCGGGAAGCAGCGTAATGGCTGCCTTGAGATGTTGCGCGCTGGCACTGGTATCGTTTTGCAGGTCCTCGAAATCCGTGACACCAGTTTTCTTAGTAATGGCTTCTGCCTCTTCCTTGTACTTGGTGAGTTCAGCATCAATGTCTTCGGCCACCTGAGGGAATGGGAGGCAGGCATTCTTGGCCCAGAAAAAGTCATTGGCGGCCAAATCGTAGCTTTTCTTGGTTGTGCCTTTGGCAGGGTTGTTAGAATCCACAGGTGTCTCGATGGTGATCCGGTTCAACTCGGATCTGAAGACATCGAAACACAAGCTCTGGTAAGTCCAGGAGTGAGAAAGCATTGGGATCAAGTCCACGTTGCGATCAAGGATGATTAATACAGGTCTTGACGTGGGTGTTCCGGATGCCACGCCTGGTGTTCGTGACTGAGGAGAAAACAGGTTGTCTTTGGAGTTCAGAACATGATCGCGAAGCTTGCGGTCAAGTCTTTGAGCTATCACTTCAGCTGCAGCGCTTTTTGGACAGCGGATCTGTAGGCAGAGACGATTAGCATGCTTCCTCAAACTTCTAGATGTTTTCTTGGCAGCATGCCGGGTGCTGGAAGACCTACAACAGGGATGACGCCTAGAAGAACTGTAGTTAGCCGACCAGCCCATTATCATCAGACAATCTAGATGAAGGCATACCGAGTGTTACCACGACACTAAACAACCCGCTCACAATGCGATCTACCACACGGTCCAGTTCTTCATCGTTTGTCTTGGCACTGTTCAGGGCCCAGTATGTGTGCTGCTTTTGCATTCCCAAGCTGAACAGATCTGGTTCTGTGACAATGAAGTTGAGGTACTGGTCATAGATTTGAGCAATCTGCTCCGAAGTTTCTGATACAGCTGTTTGCGCAGCAAAATCTTCTAACAACGGCCGTGGGATCGAAGAAATAAAGTTGACATAGACGGAGCTGTAGAGCCCATTCTTGAGGTCCCTCGTGATCGCCTCGAGGTTCGCAGGTGTGGGCTCGACGAAATATATCGCTGGTACATCGGGAATTTTGGCTCTATTGGCTGAGATATGCCTACACTGGCAGTTAGCTCCAAGTTCCCTTGACATCGGCGATGATCAGCAACTTTACATGTGCATCGTCACCCCCAGTGATCGTAGGTCTGATACTTGAAGCACTGGACTAATGACATCGCGACCAAGGTCCTGAAAGAAACAAAGCTGTTAGTCTCTTGCCAAAGTTGTGAGCTTGCGGTACAGGCCTACGTCGAACACAAGGACCTTCCAAATTGGTGTCCCGTCCTTCAGTATAGGGGCTGCGGGCAGGCCATTGGCATTGATATCATCGCCTTCGCTCGGCTCGAGAGTTTCGTTTAGGTTGAGTATCTTTCTGATCGAGACTAGGTCACACAAAGAAAGTCAGACATGATGGTCAAGTTGGGGCATCCACAGCAGACCATAATCACAACAGCAACTGAAGAAGGATGGGCATACGGATCTGCTTATCACGAAGCGCATTGCCCCGCGCCACCGCCATGATTGTAACTTCCAACTGGCTGCTACTGTGTACTGTATTCCAAGCTGCCGTTGTCGCTCTTTTCATGTGCTTTATTGGCTTCGGCTTCAGGTTCGAACGATTGGGACGGCGCAAGCTCCGGCTTCCGGCTGGTTGCGAGTTATGTGAATGTACAGAGAGGATGTGCTTGGTAGTTGCCGGAAATCCGCTGCGTTGGTCCTCTTCAAGTTGAATTGTAGTCGTAGTTCATTCCTTTGCCAGGTTTACATGCTCAGGTGTCAGTGTCAGCGTCGGCCACATGTTCGAAGCTTGCCCCCACATGAATTTCATGGACACCTTTACGTCCACCACTGGAACCTGCTTGGACCGCTGTCATAGGCGGTACCACAGCTGCCTTGCAGGCTGCGGCAGCTCAGTGACGGTCCGGCTAGGGAGCAAATACAGTTGTCAGGCTTCTGCAGCCAGGTGCCGCATCAGTGAGACGCTGGCCGAATGAGGGGGTTCGACCTGATTTAGATTGGCTGACACTCTTCCTCCGCCACATGCACGGACCAGACACCAGTCAGCCACGCCCAGCCCTTTAATGGCACCAGCAGCTGGCTTTGCACGACGCAGAACCAACTTTTCTCTTTCAACGACATCCCGTGGCTCTGTTCTCAAAACCTCTTCTCAACCCAAACGGAAAACCCCAACCATTCTCTTGAATGCCTTACTGAGCTTTGCGCGCTCAAGACACGGCTTTTTCATACTTACTTCTCAATTCCAGCCCACTCGTATAGGCAATCCTGGGCCTTGACAGATTTGGAGCGTTGTTTAATTTCGGCGCCCGTCGATTCGCTCTCCATTCTTCATCGCGCTCCAGGCGCGTCGGCCTGCTTTTTAATCAGTTGAAATTAGTCCAGCCCTGGGTTTCTGTCTAGATATACGCGGGAAATGTTGTAAGGCGCCGGGCGGGCTCTGCTAACGAGACGTACGTCGCCTGCGAAAGGGCGGTGGTGATGACGTGTCTCGGCCACACAACACCGCGGAAGGGATTTGTGTTGCAAACACTGGACACAGAACACACAGCTACAAAGGGTATGCATCAACTCATCCGTCCCCCAAATTCCAAAGACCTGAGCAAACAGCTTGATGTTGTATCTCTTATCCGTCATGAAAGAAAATCTGGAAGTGCCCGTTCAATCACGCAGTCTGGATTCCACAGCCGGCGATTTGCGGTGCGGACCTGAAGGACTGCGAGGAGCGACGGCAGCCAACGTGGAGCAGTGGCTACAGAGGAGAGCCGCTATCTGACTGCAAGTAACACACTTAAACTCCTGTCATGGGACCAAGTGCAGAACACGCGATGGGAGAGCAACCACAGCAGCAGAGAGCAGACGGGACGGCCATTGGCAATAATTCAATGTCACGGTCACCGGCCCATCCATCCTGGTTAATTGTCCCATGCACAAATCCAGATTTCTCTGGCTTGCAGAAGAGCAGAAGCACCTGACGGCGGGAGCTGCGGGGCATCCTGCGCTGCGCACATGGCCTTCTGGCTCCTGGGAGAGGGGCGCTTTCAGGGGGTCCCCGCCCAGCCCACCTCACCCACACCATGGAATCTCTTTCCTTGAGACCGGACTGATGAATGATGGCCACCAGAAAATGGGAGGAACCTGTTCTGCAAGACGCTGTCTGTCTGAAATGCAGTCTATCCCATCAAGGACATCTTCCGGTTTGCTCGGTTCCAGTCATTGGAAAAAGCCTGGGTGCAAATGGTCATCCGGCATTCCGAGATCAGTCACTCAACACCACAGCACCGGAGAGGCCAGTTATCGACGTCGCGGAACCACAGACACAACACACACACAGCCTTGTTGGGTTCATCCTCCCATTCATCCGGTCTCGAGAACCATCTTGGCAATCCTCGGTTGCGACAGCGATAAAATAACTGTTGAACCAGGCCAACACAGGGCTCGTTTCTGAGTCTCTCATGATACCATGTTGCCGCTCTCTCTCTCCATGGCTCTCACCTTTTTTGTTGGCTACTGGTGTGGTGTTGCTCTCTGGTGTTGCAAGCTGCTCTTTTGGGTTGGATGATGGCTCTCTTGGCTTGGAGGATGGGTTTACACTCCAATCGTTGGCTGCTTTTTGCTCAAGTCGCACAATGGCGCATCATTTTTTTGCTGGGATCTTGTTAGGTACTGCAGGCTGACTGACATTTTTCCGCTTTAGACTCATCGCACTAGTCCGAATTCAGAACCGCCCCACCCACAGCTCGCTGCATGCACTTAACCGATCTGTGAACCATCTCGTTGTGCTGCAAAAGACCCGACTTAACACAATCGCCATTCTTCTATCCGAGTGCTTCACTTCCATTATTCATCAGTTATATCAGTTTCACCAACACAACCATTTCAACTGCAGATATTACGATCGAAGTCTGCGAAGAGTTCCAACTCCTCTTCAATCAAAAAAAAATTGTGGTGTTGTCGAACGGCCATATTTCACCGACTTTAGCCAAGTCACCCACCTGCAAATACTGGTTTGTTGCATACTAAGTCAAATTGCTCACGTGATACCCTTTTTGCCCCTGGGCCTCAAAAGGCAGGGAAAATGGATCAGGGCCATGGTCACGACAGTGGCATGCCGGAATGGGACCCCAATGCCTTCATGGCTAATGACACATGGGATCATCAATTTATGGGCTCAAATCTGGGCTTCGACCAAGCCAACGGAGCCGATCACGGCTTTCAAAACCCAGAGTACCTCGGTTCGGCGCCAATACATCCTCAGCTCTCTGGTACTGCTGAGTTTCGGGACTTCGATGGCTATCTTTCACAACACAACTCAGGGAGCCTGTGGTCGAACTCTAGCCAGTCTCCAGCTCAGTATGGCCAAGATACGGCCATTGACCCTTCGTTCTATCAAGACCAGCATCAACACCATAAGACGGAGTCGAATCCAACCGCCAACAGCCGTTTCGCTCTCAATGTCCCCCAAAGTAACGACTTTGGTTCTCATCTCCACGCTCCCGGCAACCAAGAGGCCACTCACAGCCTTCTTAATACACCTGAACCCACACAAAATGCCTATGCTCCGAGTCCCATGCCCCAATGGCATAGTCAGGTAGCCACGAGCTATGCCTCTGGCAACCAGTATGAGAATCCGCTTGCTGTATCTCAGGCGGCAACACTCACTCCACCGGTTCAGAATGGCTCCCCCTCTCCATTTGGCTCTACGCGCAACCCCGTTGCACAATATCAATCAGAGGTACCGTTACACCGCCAAAACCCGCAACATCACCCTCAAATCCAACAGCAACATCAAGCTTTGAAGACTAGGTCTGTTCATCCTCAGTTTGCTGTGGGTATTAATGGACAGCCACAGCAACAACATATGCCTGTTGGCCAGCTGCCGGTGTCTGGCGTTGGCAGCCCTCATGTATCACCGCAGCCGCAGCCTGCCCAGAAAGCCATGGCACATCAACTGGCGCAACAAGTCCAGCGCTCTCAGCAAACACCACAACAAATGACCCAGCAGATGCCTCAACAGGTGCCACGGCAGATATCCCCACATGTGTCACAGTCCCAGCAGGTGCCTCAACAGGCAGCCCAGCAAGGCCCATTCCCCAAGCAGATCGAGCGCACCCAGCAGCAACAAGACGCCCCTGTTAAATCACCCCAGTCTGTTGCTGCCCAGCAGCCGGTAAGCCAACCTGTCATAGGCCATTCCCCACAGCCTCAACAGGTTGTACCTCACCACCAACTGCAGCAGCAGCATCAGTTCGTAACGCAGCAAGCAGTATCTCCACAGTCCAACGCCATCTCTGGTCAGAAGCGTCCGTTCGAGGCCCAGCCTGCTCCTGCTATTGCGACTAAGAAGGCAAGAATAGTCTCTGTAGGACCTGGGATCTTAAATTCCCCCTTGCCAGTGCAGTCCCAATCAGCACCGTTCCAGCCACCATTTCAGGTACAGCCACGACCGCGCAATCTTGAGCCCGTCACGCCGGCTTGCACAATTAACTTTGAAGACACCAAGCTCCTCGAGTCGGTTCGGGATCAAGAAGCGCTTAGATTCCCTGGTGTCCCCAATCTTGTCATTGGCTCGGCGCCGGTTAAGCTGAAAAAGGGCCCTCCAACAAAACGATATGTGACCCTCACTGCCAGACCTGGAAAGGCCCCTCTTTTCCCTGAGATTCCCCGCGGTTGGATTATGGCCGAGAGTCTTGCCAACCATGGGGATGGCTACAAGAATGCGAAGACTGATGAAGAACGGTATCAAGCGGATACTCGACTTGATGTGGAGATGGACAGGGCAGGTAGCGAAATGCCGGTCGACTGGATGAAGAAAGTGCTCAAAGAACACATGGGACCTAATGTAAGAAGTTCCGGCATTCGACTTTCTTTTGGTTTGTTCTCTGATGTTTGGATTGTACTGACCTGGATGTTTTTTTGCAGGCTGCTCTTCCAGCTCCACCACCTGAGCCGAAAAAGACGCTTATCAACGCGGCTGAGAAAGTGCGGCTTCACCCTGCTCATTTGGTGAATAAGAGCTTGTTCGAAAAGGTCAATAACGAGTACCACCAATATGTGCTTGAAATTGCATCTTCGCTGAGAGACACGCTTAACCGAATGAAGAGCCAACCACAAACTGAGACTAGAGATCCGGCAGCGCTGAAACTGAGGCTCGAGCAGGCGATTGTGGCGGGGATCACATATGGTCAGGATCAGGTACTGGCAGCGTTGATCGGGACTGCTGAGAAGGCATACCTGGCAGTGGTGCTGTGCAACTTGATTATCAAGTTCATCAATGCCAGTGAATTGGACTCGCCACTGACCAAAGCAATCTTGAAGCTCTTCACCCGGTTCACAACCATGACAATGAAGATGCCGGCGATGGCGAAGATGAAGCAGATCAAAGGTGTGGTGGAGAAGAAAGGCGACGACGAGACAAAAGCACTGGTTGCTCGCATTTTTGAAATCGCCGAGAGCAACAAAAGTGAATCAAGCGACAGCGAGGGCAGTGCCGACTCTGACGCGCGTGCACCTGGTGGGAAGAGTAGTGGGGCTTCAAAGCAGAAGGACGTCAAGAAATTGTCAAAGGAGGACCCAGCTCCAGCCAACTCCAAGTCAACAAACGCAACTTTGGGCAGCGACTCCAGCAAGGTGGTTCTCTCGACATCAGCTTCCAAAATGGCTAAACCCAACAACGACACCAAAAAACTGCCTGCGACCTCAGTGTCAAAGACAATGGCGACTAATAATAGTGAGGTGAAGAAGAAGGTGCTGTCGGTCTCCCTGCCTGCTGGGCTCAAGCGGTCGCGTGAAGATGATGCTGCTTGCGAGTCACGTTCTTCTAAGAAGGCTGCGACTGAAAATAGCACTTCCTCTGCTACTGGCCCAAAGCCGTCTCCCTCATTGTTGTCTGGTGGTAAACTGCATGCTGCCAACAAGGCTGCCATTGCCAAACCTTCCACGGCTGCTGCTTCATCTACAACGACAGCAAGCTCCCAGCCCAAAGCCCGATCCGCTCTCCTGCTTCCTGGAAAGACCCGTCCGCTCACAAAGCCTGCACCCGCGAAGCCTGAGCCTGCAAAACCTGCTGTTAAGCCTGTCGAGTCCAAGGCCCCGGTCGCAAAGGTCACCAAGCCCAGACCTGCCGAGGCGCCCAAGGAGAGCTCATCATCGAGATCTGCCTTCTCTGCTTTGATGGACGAAATTCATCAGCCCAAGAAAGTCAACACACCAGTTCTACCAACCAAGGCCGTCCCCGAGATTCCAGCGAATGAGACCCCCGAGGAGCGCCAGCGACGTCTGCGGAAGGAGGAGCGACGGGCATTGAGACTCAAAGTCACTTTCAAACCTGGCGATAGTCTTGTGCAGATCCGTGAGTTTGCACGCGAGCCCGAAGAAATTGACAACAATTCCAGGATGGCTGGAGGTGCCAACAAGTACGACGAAGCCGAGAGTTTCCGCAAGGTCAACAGCAAACTCGGCATCAGAGCCCACGAGATCGAAGACCGCGACTGGGAGACGCCTGTTGCTATCAACTTCGCCCACATCCCTGCCGAGAAGCGTGCTGAAACCTTTGAGACTCGTGGCGGGCTCAAGACCTTTGAGACGGAGGAGCAGCGCTTCATTCGCGAACATGATCGCAACGAGTTGGTGGTGATATATAACCATCTGAACGACATACCCCCCACCCCACGTTCGCCGCAATACGAGCCCAGCCTTAGCAACGCTGGCTCAGAGATGCGCCTGCCTCTCGACACTCCCAATCACGACGAAATCAGACTGCGGGCCGACGAATGCAGAAAATTCGGCACGCGCCAGGCCTCACGCTTTGCCCAAGCTCGTCTGGAAAGCAAAGCACAAGTTGAGAGAGTCCAACCAAAGGTCAAGTTGACCCAACAGGATCCGAATGCCTTTTTCAACGCGACAACTGCTGCCAGCCGAGATCAAGGGACCTACGAGGTCGTTATTTCAGATCGCTTGAAGAATTGGAGAGACCCTAACCCGCTTTCGGCTCCTGACCCTAACAAGACTCCAGAGGAACAACTAGAGGCCGTGCTCAAGGCTCTGGATACCATGGCAAGAACCAATGTTGCTGCGGTGTCCGCCCGGAGAGCGGAAGTGACATCTGTTACTCCCATACAGCCTAGTGCTCCTGTGAGTGCGGTTCCCACCCAGGCTCCTGTGTCTGCGCAGTCTGCAGTCCCGGCCCCAGCAACTGCCCTTTCACAAAACGCAACGCCTGCTCCGGATTATTCTGCGCAGTGGGCTCAGTACTACCAGCAGCAAGCTCAGCAACAGGCTTGGTATAGTCAGCAACAGCAAGGCTCGGTGCAGCCACAGACAGCCCTTCCTTTTGCTATTCCTCAGCCCCCTGCACAACAGCAGCAGCAGGCACCTGATGTCGCTGCCATTCTCGCCCAACTTGGTGGTCAAGCCGCTGCTCCACAGCCGGCAGCCCAACCTCAATTCGGTGCTGTTGATCAGAACGCTCAGCTCCAGGCCGTTGTCGCTGCCCTTGCTGGCAACAACCAAGCTCAAGGCCCCGAATTGCAGGCCATCATGGCTGCCCTCGCTGGCAACAACCAGCCTCAGAATGCTCAGTATGTCGCCGACCTGATGAAGTGGGCTCAAAGCCAAGCCGGCGCCGCGAAGCCCACCCCAGCGGTAGCCCCGGCCCCCACCTACAGTGCTGCCACCCAGCCTGCCTACCAAGCCCAGTCAAACTATGGTCAGCAACAGCAGCAGCACCAGAGTAGTTACGAGTCCCGCTCCTATAACCAACCCACCCAGACCCGTCCCGGAACCGACTTCTCCGCCTCTATGTACGATGACGAAGGCTACGTCCCCCCTCCTGCCAACAACACTGGCCGTGACAACAACAACAACAACAATAACGGCGGCAACTACGGCCGCGATCGTGATTGGGACAACGGCAGGGATGGTCCTGGTGGCGGCCGTCGTAACAAGAAACACAAGAAGCATGGCGGTGGTGGTGGCGCCGGTGGTCATCATGACAGAGACAGAGACAACAGCAAGGACGACGTTCCCGACCACCTCCGTAACATCAACACCCGTCTGATCGGCACTAAGCAATGCGCGTTTTACGCCAAGGGGACCTGCGCGAAGGGTGATAAGTGCACTTTCCGCCACGACTAAGACGAACAAACGAAACGTTCAAACCGTTTTTTCTTTTCTTTCAACATCCTCGGTATTCGGCTTTTTAAGGGGGGGAAGGGTTTTGGCATGGCATTTGCATTTCTCTGTGCATTACACACAAAAACCACACATTTTACATTTTTGCTATTATCATAAAGATTCCAGCGGAAGTATTTTGCAATTTTTGGGCCGGCGCAGAAGAGCGGAAAAGGGGAAGGAACTTGAGCGAGAAAAATCGCGGGGGAGTTATAATCATTGTGGGTGTACTTCGGGGGGCGGGGGGGGGTTGGAGATGGATCATTGTATTTATAACGAAATGGTAAAAAACGGGAGGAAATCGAGGAAGCGAGGAATAGAAACGCGGGGGAAGGAAGAGGCTTCAAAGTACCTTACCTTACTTAGCCTTATTTTTACTTTGTTTTAATCCATGAGGATCATTACATTACTTTACTATGACACTTTGCTTGTGCCTGGCGTATATATCATCATGTCCATGCTGTTGGCACCCACATTGGTAAATCTGTTTTCCATGTGCCCTCCGTGCTGACCTAGCCTGTGTTGTCTGATGGGAGGAAGGGGGTGAAGTAACGACTGGAGGGAAGGAGCAGGACGTTGGTATGGATGGGAGTTTTCGGCTTTGCATTGCTTTTCGTTTTCGACAAAGGGGAAATCCACAGAGGCAAGAAAATAGTTTCCAAAGACATTTGCTTTTTAACACCTTGCAAGATTCAGTGATATATCATCCAAATCCTTACACACTAGGCAGCTCCTTTGATCAATCGCACAGGAGCAGTTTGCTGGTAGTGTCAACAAACGTTGATTAAATGTGACATGTGTATAGCTCTACTTTTTTTTGCATCTCACCTATATTCATACTTTCCATTATTCCCAGACCAAAATATTCTTCGATGAGTTACCATGACGGTGAATCCCCAACTTCAAAAAACTAAAAAGCGCTAATATGATCCGATCTGCCCCGACTTCAATCCTCATTGCCCACTCAATGAGCCTCTGGTTTTGTCAAGTGAAGCCTGTGTACGATGACATCGCAGATTGTTTCAACTTTTGCCATGGCGCCTGTGAGAAAGAAGAGCGGGTTAGAAACTTGTCATATCTCCCTCTCTCTCTGCGTGTGCGTGCGTGTGTGTGTGTGTGTGTGTGTGTGTGGCTCAGTGGCAAACTCACCATCTCCTGTGTCGCCGCAAGCGAGGGTCCTGTTGGTTCAGTCAGAGAGTCAGCTCAGTTTGCTCAACACCAACACGATATGGGGAGGGCTGTTCGGTAGGGGCGTCCTACTTAGAGATGGGCTGTGCCACACAAGAAGTCAGTAATGAAGCTCTGTCATAGTAATCAACAGCAAGTTACTGACCGGTATAACTTGGAACCATCCATTAATAAGTCTCGCGGCTCCGTTGGGGTCAAGCAATGTTTCCCTGATACCCCAGTCCTCCTGCAACGTGCGGATTTGTTTTGCTGTGATGGGATGCCTCCACATGGCCTATGAACATGTTAAGAACGCTGGGTGAGTTGTTCTGAGGGGAAATACATACAGAGTTCATGGCTGGTGCGACGGCGATGCATTTCTTCTTCAGGTCAATCGATCCGTCTGTATCCCAAGCTCGTACCACGGAGGTAAGCTACACAAGTGTGAGTGACAGTCCGATAGCATCCAGTCAAAGAGGGAGACATTACGAGGTTATCAGACATGCCGTTGACGATCTGAACAAGTCAGTAAGTGTATACACATCAGACAAGCTTTCACCACAACTGACCTTGGCAAGAGTGTTTGCGCTCAGAGCTGCTCATACATGTTAGCTACCGTGTGAAAAGGGGGTGGCGTTGGGTTTAACACACGCGCAATGACAAGCACATCAGCCCCTATTCCAAGCGTCAGCACAACTCCCCCAAATCAAACCCAGAGAAACACCCACATCTTCGAAGTCTGTCAAGAAACGGCAAACAATCAGAACTGTCAATCAACTCCAAAACACAATCCTAGGTTGATGAAGAGAGCGGAGAGGGAAAAGCACGAACTCGATGTGTAATATACTCGCTCCCCGACGCCACGGATGTGGGCCCCATTCATCCTCATCCTGATACACTGCTTCGACGTTTGGTAGGTATTGTAGTGAGGAGATGGTTGGCTGCTCATCACTTTGACCGTTGAGGAACTCGCCGGCAGATTTCGTCAAGACAATACGGATGGAAAGGCTGCCTGCAAATGGCGCGAGGGCTTCGACAATGACGGGGACTGGCGAAATACATTAGGTTACACATACAAATCTGACATGGAATGAAGGCGCACGCTTGATGGTGGCTACTGAACCAGAGGCACTGTGATTCACATCAGCCTTAGCACCACACAACCAAGAGTACCCAAACAGATCGGCGCATACGCAAGGAGTAGATGTTTCTTCCCATCTTTGATGGCTCGCGCTAGAGCCGCGAGGGAGTTAGATTCGGATGTCATGAAGTGGTTGTCGTGGGCGTTCCCAACAGCCTGCAGCATGATGTCGTTGTGAAAGTCAATCGTGAGAGTGAGAATACCGGGACTGCGTCTAGTCTTCAGACCACAACCGCTGCCGAAAAAGTACGTTTGTCAAACAGTCGCGCTACTTTCTGCTTGCTTCTGCTTTTTGGCAAAAGTTCCGGATTCCTTCAATGAAGTGGTTAATGTTTACCCACACTCGGTGAGCCAAACTATGTTGAGGCGTGATGGTAGGCTAGGAAGGTACGATTGAGCTGTTCCGTTCAGGTGATGAAGCATGGAGAGACGATGACAAACTCGATTACCGAGGGGTCTCATGGTATATACTTCATTCTAGACCCGTCCAAATCCACCCATATAGCGCCTATCAAAGTACAACCCAATATACCCGCAGCAGGATCATGGTCCTCTCATCGATTCTTTGTTTGCTTGTCTCCGTTATAGCTCATGCATAGCTTACGATGAAGTGACGTTGGAACGACCACACACGCCACCAAAGCCTCAGGTGAGGGGTCCCATCCCGATGAGAGCCGGCTACGTCATAACCCTAACCCGGCGACCTTCTGCCCCTCAAGCTGTGTAATAACTTCTTTCACAGCCATGTTCAGCATTGGTGTCTCCCAAAGAGTTGAGGTTCAACAAACAAAGCTTTGAACTGCAGAATAGGTAACAAGACAACTTAGTGCTAGGTGTCTTAAAAGCTTGGTTAAGCCCTGAGCTTGTCACTGCTGCAATTAACCAATCAGACGCGCCTGGTGGGCTGACCTTCACGCGTCACAAGCTTCGTATCGCATCGCAGCGCAGCTCGTAACTTGGTCTCGCGATTTTGTCCCTTGACACCGACATATTCAAACTGTCATTTAATCGCAACCAACCCCGCTAGTTCTTCCAACTTCCAACTCATCAATTAGACCACTTTTACCAGTACAATTCAAATTTACCGACCAAAAACCATTATACCACCCAAATCACCGACAATGGCGACTCCCACTGCTGCCTCGACAGGCACCGCGACTCCCCTCGAGCTCGACCCCGAACAAGCCCAGCGGAGTCTCAAGATCTCTCTTGCCGATCTCGCCGCCAAGGCCGCCGCCCTTTTTGCCCAGAAGAAATACGAAGATGCCGCCGAGCAGTACGCCCGCGCGGCTGAGATGCAGGCCGAGATGAACGGCGAGATGAGCCCCGACAATGCCGAGATCCTCTACCTCTACGGGCGCACCCTCTTTAAGGTCGGCCAGAGCAAGAGCGATGTGTTGGGTGGTAGTGCGCCACAGACTAAGAATCAGGCCAAGCCCAAAGCTCCTAAGAAGAAGACCGTTGCCAATGGCGCTAATAAGAACGGCGAGGGCAGCTCATCCTCTGCCGCGAAGGCTGAGGAGAAGGTCGAGAAAGTGGTCGCCGAGGCCGCTGGGAAGGAGGTGGAGAAGGAATCGAGCGTTGAGATCCAGAAGCCCATGTTCCACTTTGAGGGCGACGAGAACTTTGTCGATTCTGACGCGGAAGAGGAGGAGGAAGAAGGCGAGGGTGAAGAGGAGGAGGATGACGATCTTGCGAATGCTTTTGAGATTCTCGATTTGGCGCGCGTGCTTTTCCTCAAGAAGCTCGAGGCGTCACAGGCCGAGGCCGAGGGGCAGAGAGGAAAGGGCAAGGAAGCTGCTGAGGAAGGCAGTGACAACCCCAATATTCGGCACCTGAAGGAGCGCCTGGGTGATACTCACGACATTCTTGCCGAGATCTCACTTGAAAACGAGAAGTATGCTGGCACTGCCCATCTTTTCACACCCCACAATTTCTAACATCATATCTTTCAGATACCACACCGCAATCAACGACGCCAAAGCCGCCCTCAAATACAAACAAGAGCTCCACCCCTTCGAGTCTGAAATCATCGCTGAAGCCTATTTCAAGGTCTCCCTTGCCCTCGAGTTCGCCTCCGTCACCAAACAATCCGACGACGATCAACCCGCCGCCGGCGACAATAAGGACGCCGCTGCCGGGGAAATCGACCAGTCGCTCCGCGACGAAGCGGCCGCCTCCCTCGAGCAGGCCATCAACTCCACCAAGCTCAAGCTCCAAAACAAGGAGGTTGAGCTCGCCACCCTCCACAACCCCGAGGAGAATGACTCCACCCGAGAAGATATCGCCAACGTGAAGGAAATGATCAGCGACATGGAGCAGCGCCTCAAGGACTTGCGTGCCCCGCCCATCGACATCAACTCTGCGCTTGGACTCCCCTCGAGGTCAGAGGTGGAGAAGCAAAAGGCGGACAATCTTGTGCTTGGGTCTGTATCGGACGAGGTGAAGAAGAATGCGAACGACTTGACGGGCTTGGTGAGGAAGAAGAGAAAGGCGGACGAGAGCGTGGCTGTGGAGGAGGTGAAACAACAGGACCAGCCTGAGGCGAAGATGGCCAAGTCAGAAGACTTGCTTGCAGCTGGCACGGGGGCGGCTAACTAGGAGGAGCAAGTGAGGTTGTGGGAAGAGGGGAATAGGATGTTTGAGGAGAGGTTCAGGGCTGTTTGGCCTTGTAGGGGTTGATTTCTTGCACCCCCCTCCCGCCCTCCCCTTTCTATATGCATGCTGAATGAACAGCAGCAGTGATTTTCTTTTTCTCCTTTTACCCCTCTATTGTCCAAGGGGCTTTTTATACTTGGTATGGGGCGCGCTTTTTCGTGACAAAAAAATCAAATGAGATTATTCGGGGAAACCAGGAATGGGACAACGACAGATGCTCAACATGACATGGACTAGGTATATCACTGGACAAACACACAAGACTAGTAATTAGGTAGTCTTTTTTGAATTAAAACTAGAAAAAAGGTTCAGAATAACGGCAATATGCAGGGTCCACGCGTGCACGCATATTGGCAGAGGTTCCTGTTGCAGATGACAAAACACACTGCGTCCTAAGCCCCTTAATGGCTGCCTTGACATAAGGTATTCTCCTGTAGTCAAGTGGGTTTTAAACCTAGAGTGTTTTTGCCAGGCCTTCAGAGACACATCAATTTGTCTCTCCGGATTATGCAATCTCTGAATCGGTACTATTGAACTCGACATTGTATCTCAATCAGTACCAAGTAGACAAATACGCTGGCTTCCCCTAACAGTCCAGTTGCGCCCATATAGCATCTTGCTTTCATTTTCAGTTTTATGTTCCGTCTCTTTAACCCCCGCAAAATGTCCCAGCCATCCTTTCGCCCCATAAATTATTACAACTGCTATGCTGAAAAGGTCCCCACCATCCCATGCAAATAGAAAAACCATATTCCCTCCATCTTTAACAAGAGGGCCATGGACCAGTCAAAGAGTTAAGTTCATACCCGCACTTCTGCTCCCCTCGCCGCCTTGCCCCTTCAAGTGAGCACTCGAGCCCTTGAACAAGCTCTGCCAGATGTACGCCTCGCTCAGCAGCAGTTCAATGTCCTTTTCCGTCCAGTCCCTTGTGGGCAACGATTGTAAAAACATCATAATCTCTTGGAAGTCCATCTTGACCAGCTTATCTGACCACTTGACCAAAAACGCGGCGCAGACATACAGATGGAATTCCGAGAAGCCTTGTTCTTCCGCCTATTTTCTAAGTCAGCGTATTATTCTTTCAGTAATGAAAAAGGTAGTTGACAGGGCGCGACTAACCATGTAGGTATCCCACATCCGTATCGTATTCTTCACACTTATTTCTCTCATCAACAGGCAGTTCATCCACCTGAAACTAAACTGGATGAATTCCACCTGCTCCTTCTCCAAATGCTTCGCCAGCCCGGCATCGATTCTTGCCGTGAGATCTCTCAAGGCCGATACCTGCCGTTGAATTCCTGGTTGGGCAACAATGTAGTGGTCCTGGATCCCGTCCAGCAACTTGGTCAAACACCAGAACGAATCCGCTTCCACCGCATCCAACACTGCCTTAGGGAGCTGGCCTGGATCCATTCCACTTTCAATGTCCGGGTCTGTAATGTACGTTCCCAAGAAAACCTGCCAAAATGGTGTGACCAAATCGTTGATGCCCTGAACATAACCGCTAGCTGGGTGGCGGACGGCCCATACGTAAAGGATGCGCTCAAGGGACCGCTGTGTGGCTTCGTAGCTGTAAAGCTCAATGTGCGGGTTGGTGCGGGGGACGTCAATACTGATTTGGTGCCAAATGGCTTCATCTAGACCTCGGTTAGTGCCTCGTGGTGGTGCACTACTTCCTGGTGCTGGCTGCCCGCCCCCCTTTTCAAAAGCTTGGCGCACTCCGTCAAGGTATTCTTTCCTTTTTCGTTCGAGGGTGGCTACCCTTCTTTCAGAGCTGGTGGGGAGGTAGCTGAGAAGCAGTTGCCAGGTCATGGCACGTACTTCTTCTGGGACTCCAGACCATGCCAGTGACCTGAGATCGGGAAGCGGAATAGTGGAGGCTTGAAGGAGTTTCTTGAACTTGTTTATTCTTGTTATCCTTGAATTTATGGCGTCGACTTCTTTAGGGGTGGCGTTGGCGGGTATGGAGGGATGATTGATCAAATGAAGGGCGTTGGCAGGGTCGCGCAGGATCTCTTTGTACTGTGGCCGTAATATCTTTCCTTCGCTCTTTTTTGGCATCGGGTAACTTGCTGCTGGCCTCTCAATCGCGATGTCTTCGCTGTTCGAGTATCGTCTTTCTCGACCACCGCCATTGAGCGTGTCGTCCGTATGCGCCCTGCTTTGTTCCGCCTTTTTCCTTGTCCTCCTCTTCATGTTGGATAGGCTGGGAAGCCCAAAATCGTCTCCGTCGTCTGACTCATAGTCGTACATGTCCTCTGCTTCATCGGCGGTCCAATCGTCATTGGTACTGGAGAGAAAGTTCATGTATTGCTTGAAAGGGGGCGGTTTGCTGGTTCGTGTCGTCGGGGATGCAGTGGGGACTCGTTCAAGGGCCGACGTCGCTGATGGCGGGGTTCTTGGGCGCGACCCGGACCCAGATATATTTCTGCCCTTGATCAGTCTTGTACAGAAGAATGTCTTGATAGAAGACGCACAAGGAATCAAACTTGAGAATGTCGGCATGTGAATAGGCGGCGCCGACTACCAAGCTCGAGTCGCGGGTTGTCTTCTTTAAAGGCGGGGTGTCCCGCTGAGGGGCCTTCCAGAACGGTGAAGCAGAGCTATAGATGTCACTGTCAGTATCCATGAGAATATACAACAGGGTCCTTTCTTAAGGAGGGGTAACACGTACTCAGACCTGTCTACAATCCACCCAAGGGTGTAGTGTTAGTATGCGAGTTTTCCGGAAATCAAAGCGGGCGCGAACTGCACATACCAACTTGCACCATCTCCTGCTGCAGAGCACAGTTCCGTCAGTTGCTGCTGGAAGCACATACATGACCTAAGAACAGACCGACGGGAGCTTACCTGGGGAGTGGCCTTCTTGCCGCCGGCGGAAGAAGAAAACATCATGAATTACTGGCAAGGTCGTCTCGCAACAGCATGGCTCTGGATCAGGAGACTGGTTAATTTGTTGGTCTGGGAGAGCTGCTGGTTCGATGTCTGGGCTCCAAGAGAGGCCAGCTGTTGCCAGCTTGGAGCCAGTTGATGGCCTGGACTAACACAGGCAAGTGCAGTGCTGACTGGCCAGTGTGTCATTCCCCGCCCTGACCCGCAGTTGCTCTTCCCCAAGCCAAGTGAATTCCAGGGGCCCAGCCACTGAAGCCTGGCCGGGCAGACGGACCCACTTTGACACAACAGGACCTGCGCCTTGACTTTTGGCAGCTTCGTAGGAATCGAACTTTGATTTCCAGTCAACAACTTTATCCGTCCTTCACCAACCGGGAACGCATTTGTGATTGCCGGCATCGACTTCTTCATTGAGGGACAGTTGGTTTTTCTTTCTTATTTTTACTTCTCCCGCGGGCTCTTTTCTTCTTGTGTGTTATATTCGGCGTCCGTATTTAATTCCTCCACTCGGCGCGATACCGCGTTTGCCACCTCAACCATCACAACCAAAAGCGTGTGGAGAACACCAACATCATGACCGAACCCGAGAACTTCGACGACGAGCTGTTTGCCGATCTGTATGTGATCTGTTTTCTACATTTGCTGATGATAGAGTATGCGCGCTGACTAGTGACAGCTACAACGATGATGATGGGGCACCGCCCAAGCCAGCGGCCACAGCTCAGCCTGATCCGTATGCAGCGGTGCAACCGACCACAGAATCCCGACAGGAAGACAACTACAACTCCCGCCAATACAACGATTATGGCGGCGGAGGTGAGAATGGCAACATGAATCAAGACGAAGAAGAAGAGGACGACGACGATGACATTGACTTCAACCTCGGCAATGGCCCTTCAACCACACTGGCCCACCATGACCAACATGATTACAACGATAACCATAACAACAACAACTCTCACCATGAAGAGAGGCAATCCTACAACACGCCCTCGGCGCCTCCTCCTCAGACAAAGGGTCCTAATGCTAAAGAAGATGGGTAAGTCGTAATCTCTTTTTGTTGATATTTGACAAGTATGCTTTGTGAATTTGTGAATCGCGCCACTCCGATCGGACCACTGTTGTTGCTAGAGAGTGGAGCATTTCCCGACTGGTTGGGTTTCAAAAGAGCAAGGTGGGAAGGGCTGGGAGATGGAGTAGGCTGGGCAAGGACTACGGGGTCAAAGGCTGCGGCCTGGCATGATGGGGATACGGGGAGTTAGGCCAGCAAGAGGCAGGTCTCCTGGTGGACACAACCATGCGAAGATGATATCGCAGAGAGCTATGCAACGTGGGTTGTCAGGCAATGTGTAATGCCATGAAGAGGAGGGCTGTGCTGTTGAGGGTTGGGCTCCCAAAGACACGCCGAAAACCTGCGCCAAAAACGATAATGGATGAGGAGCGATGCTCCTGCCTTCTGTAGCCCAGTCGCAGATAATCTTAGCTCTGGCAGCTAGAGAAAGATATCGCAGCGAATAGCGCAGCAACCAGGACAGACGTACCTAGCTTGACGATAGGCAAGAAGAGCTCGAGACAGGAAACAAGAAAGATTTCGACAAGACCTTTTGCTGGCACTCCTGCGCTGCACCTTTCTTCTCACTTGTGGGAACTTGCTGTGCACCGCATCAGTTCTTATCAACGGTTTGAAATTTTCTGCTGCGACCACACCACCATGGAGCATGACAACACGACTCGACCTCTACCATCTTCTCCCGAGGACTACATTCCTTTATCACCAAGCGATGTATCTGAAGATGATTGCACCCCTCTTTCGCTCAGCGATATGCCAGGCCAAGACTACATTCCTCTTTCGCCCAGCGACTGCTCCTCAACCATCATCTCGACCTCATCGCCACTTTCCTTACTCAATCATCTTGCTGGTCACCGCGCTAGCCTCCGAGGGCAACGATGCCGATAGCGAGGACGGCGACTCGTATGAGGAGGAACCCCCAAGGATCGCATATGCGAAAAAAGACGATAGGTGTGAACTAGGCAGCGCCACCACAACACGGGAAGCAGCATCGCTCAATGTTTGCCTTTCCGGCCATCCACCCACCCACCCCCCCAGACAAGCTGTCCTGGTGTCTTCCCATCTACCCATCATCATCCCTTCCTATCCCACTATTCGCTCTCCATCCGATCCGGTGTAGTCAGCCGACTGTTTGCCAGCCAACCAGCCCGCACAGCAGACAAGCATCTTGACAGAAGACATACAATCCAAGCTTCCGGAAGTCGGAGGGAGGGGTGGTTTATTGTTTTGAAAGATGGTGCCACGCTCTCTGCCCTCTTGCTCATTTCCCTGGCCGATAGGGAGAAAGCCATACGTGCTGATACTGACCATTATGGAATGACTTTTGAAACAAAATTCGAGCACTGGAAAAAGAAGATGAGGCTAACATGGCACGATGTGCCCTTTTGTTTTAGAAAGATGTTTATCGGAGGTCTCAACTGGGAAACCACCGACCAGTCGCTCAGGGATTACTTTTCGCAGTTTGGCGAGGTGGTCGAGTGCACCGTCATGAGGGACGGCGCCACGGGACGGTCGCGCGGTTTTGGCTTCCTGACGTTCAAGGACCCCAAGACGGTGAACATTGTTATGGTGAAGGAGCATTATCTTGATGGCAAAATCGTATGTGTTGCCTGGTCCCTTCCAGATGCTATGGCAGATTATGCTAATGTACGAACGCGGAAAACAGATCGACCCCAAGCGTGCTATCCCCCGCGACGAGCAAGAGAAGACGAGCAAGATCTTTGTCGGCGGCGTCAGCCAGGAGACCACCGACCACGAGTTCAGAGAGTACTTTGCCCAGTTTGGCCGCGTCGTCGACGCGACTCTCATGATGGACAAGGACACCGGCCGCCCCCGCGGTTTCGGCTTCGTCACGTTTGAGTCCGAGGCCGGAGTCGAGGCTTGTCTCTCTGCCAACTTGGAGATTCACGGCAAGCCCATCGAGGTCAAGAAGGCTCAACCGAGAGGCAATCTCCGTGAAGAGGAGGAAAACAACAGGCGTGCTGGTGGCCCGGGGGGTGGGAAGTTCGGTAAACGTGGTGGGCAGGGCGGTAACGGGATGGAGGATGGGTCTCAGATGGGCGGCATGGGCGGTATGGGTGGGGGAGCAGGCGGGATGACGCCCCAGGTGATGGCACAGTATTTCCAGCGGATGCAGCAGGCGATGAGCATGATGCAGCAGCAGATGATGATGAACCGGAACATGAACCCGGCCATGATGCAGATGATGCAGATGCAGCAGATGCAACAGATGCAGGCCATGATGCAACAGGCTCAGGGTGGGGGGAGAGGCAACGGGCAGAATCCCATGGCTGCCATGGGGCAGATGAACCCGGCCATGATGCAGCAGATGCAGGCTATGATGGCCCAGCAAGGTGGTGGCGGCGGTGGTGGTGTCCCTGGTGGTCCGGGGGCCGGGATGCCTGCTGGCCCTGGCAGCGTTGGTGGTCCTGGTAGTCCCATGGGCATGCACGGCCAGGTTGGCAGTCCCATCGGCAGTTCTGGTCAGGGGGTTGGCGGTCCGGGAACCAAGGTTGGGTACAACGCCTATGAGCAGCAGCAGTTTGAGCAGCAAAAGTACGAACAGCAGCAACAGCAGAATCAGGGCCGCAGGGGCGGTAGTAGAGGCGCACCGGATATGCAGGCTGCTTACAACCAGGGCAGCGGTTATAACGCCGGCGGTAGCATGAGCTCGCAGGGAGGCCAAGGTGCTCCGACTAGCTGGGAGGGTATGTATGATGATGTCCCGCAGCCGATCATGTCTACTGGCGGTGGCGGATATGGCGGTGGTGGTGGTGGTGGTGGAGGCCGGAATTTTAAGAACCGGGGACACAACAACCAGCACCAGATGTCCATGTCGCCTGGCCCTTCCGACCCTATGAACGCTCCCCCTGCTAATGCCCCGACTGGGCCGAAAAACGCCGGCAGACCGGGCGCCAACTACCGTGGTGGTGGAAGGGGAGGAAACCGTGGATTCCATCCTTATGCCAGAGGTTAGGGATCATCTGGCAGGGCTAAGAGGGAGCCCGAGAAGTACTACTTTTGAGCTTTTTTTTTTTTGGGGGGGGGGGGGGAAGTTTCAGTGGGTAGTTATGGCATATGTTGGGTGAAGTATCAGATGGCGGGTTTGGGCCATCAAGACAAAGAGGTAATTAAATGGGCAAGGGGAGGACAAAAAGCTAAAAAAGACCAAAAAATATATAGGTAGTTGGGAAGGTAGAGAAAGGGGGTGGTGGTGCCCGTGCGATGGGCTTCTTTGTATTATACCTAGCAGCTTTGCGCAATGTTATTTTGCTTGAGTATTGTCATTTTTGAAATGCTACGAGGTGAAGCGATATATGAGCGTCATATGCTCAACACCATACATCTACTGATACAACCTCGTAAACCCCCCCTCTGGCGGCTGCAGCCAGTTCCTCTCATCATAGATATGCCCCTCCCCCTGCTCAATGACATGAAACGTATAAATGATCCTTCCCTTCTTGCTCAAATTCCTCTCGCTCTTGTGAAGCAAATTCCCATGAATCAGCACCAGATCCCCGGCCTTGACCTCCCCCAATACATACTCCCCATCCTCTGTCTGCTCCTCCCCCCGGTACTTCATCTCCTTTGTATCCTTTGGAAACTTTCTCCCTTCATTATCCACCATCTCCGTCCCCGTCTTCCCCCCCCTCACAAGCCTCTGCCTGATCGGACTCCAAAGGTGACTCCCCGGCAAGAAGCTCAAGCACCCGTTCTCCTGTGTCGCATCCTCCAGGGCATACCAAAACCCCACCGCGCTCGGCGGATCGGTGTACAAGAACGTGCTATCCTGATGAGGGGGGACAGCGCCCCCAATCTCGGGCTGCTTGCAGATCACCATGCTTTGCAAACACCTCGGGTCTTGGTAACCCAGATCCCTCGCTACGTGCTTTGGCAGGGCTTTCTGCCCAGGTACACCGGGGAGTAACTCGGCAAAAGGGGGCGACAACCCATGGAGGAAATGCCCGATCTTGTTGACGGCGCGTTCTTTTGGTTTGGTTAGTTTGCCGTCGGGGCCGAAGGCGTCTTCCTCGAAGAAGAAGCGGATCTTGTCGCCCGAAGACAAAAAGTAGTCGTCGCCTACGTGGTCGGTGCCGTCTTGCCCGCCGGTGGAGAACTTGGTCAGGGGGTGGGTGGTGATGTCGAGGGAGGAGAGCAGAGAGTGGGTCTCGTCTAGGAGGGTTTTGACGGTGGAGGGGGGAAGGGCAGAGGGGATGATGAGGTAGCCACTTGTGTGGAAGAAGGAGAGTTGTTCGGGGGTGAGGCCGGTTGATTCTGAAGAGGGCATGTTTTTTAATTAGTAGGAAGGGGGGGGGGGGGGGGGGGGGGGGGGGGGTGTGCATCTTATCCAAGGGGGGGCCGGTCAGCCCCTGGGGGGGCACAGATTTGTGAAACGGGGGGGTGGATGTTGTTGGTCCGAAACAAATTG
>MU866229.1:0-75750 GCA_033296915.1 Triangularia setosa | reverse complement strand
GCCCCCCCCCCCCCCCCCCCCCCCCCCCCCCCCCCCCCCCCCCCCCCCCCCCCCCCCCCCCCCCCCCCCCCCCCCCCCCCCCACGGAACAGGGAGTCGATTGTTTGGATATCACAGCCACCGGATCCCGACCACACATTTTTACACTCAGCATCTCGAATCTTAACGTCGAATTCAGCATGAATCATTACGGAAGGGACCAATCCCGGTGAGGTGGGCGGCGGTGAAAGGGATGGGGGGCGAGTGCTAAACTCTAACTAGTTCCAGAAGCCAAAAAAAAAAAGGGGGAGGGAGGGGGGGAAGGGGGCCTCTAGAACGCTTCTGCGGCGGAGACGGGGTACAAATCACCGTCACCGGTGACCCGGTTCTTCTCTCTTCTACGCAGGTGTGGCGGCAACATGCATTTCCCGTTCCATTGGGTCAACGGGAGGATCAAGAGGCTTTGTTTCCTTCTCATGGGTTGTCTTCTGGGGTAAAAGAGGCACTGGGTGAAGTCCGAAGGAGGCGAGGTTCATAATGGAGGGGGGTCATTGGGACGGGGTGGCTACGGACTTGATACAACAGGGGAGGATCGGAATCAGGAAAGAGGAAAGGACACAAGGAAACAGGAAACGACAAAACACGAATCAAAAGAAACAACCATACACACACGAGAATTATATTCCAGTTTGCATCATTTTATTGGGCAACAGTTCTGCCATCCACGGCTGCTGCACCTATGATTCATCCTCACATCCAGCCAGGCCGCTTACTCAGTTCTAATGGTTGTTGTCGGTCTCTGCAGGAGCTTAGCGTTTTGCTTTGCTGACGACATCTTGGAGTTGTACTATATCTTGGTCTTGGCTACTACTACAGCCCTTTTAGGACATATCTTTCGAGCTGAGGAGGACTCGCACCTGAGAACGAGCCGAGGCAAGCCACTCGAGATGGGACAGAGGAGGGAATACCGTGTGGAAGTACAAAACTCCGACCATTCTCGGAGAATAACTTGATTGGCGGTGTATTGTTGTTGTTGCTTTTTTTTTGATGATTGAAAAGGGTGGCTTGTATTGATCGAGGAGAGGTCTAGCGTTAGCCAAGTTTTGTTATTGACACGACATCCTACCTTCCCCCCCCGATGAGGATAGACTACACCAAAGTATGCCTTGTGAGGCTAACTGGCACAGAGCTGATTGATTGTCTCTCGACCCCAACAAAAAGAAAAAAAAAAAAAAAAGACACACTGGATTTGGGGTTTTGATGTTTTACATTTTTTGTTCCAAAGGTTTCGTGAACCATGAACATACAAAAACCGGATTGATACTCTAACAAATATACGGAATAAATTTCAAGGGCTCAACCTTGCACCTCAGCAAGCCATGGCATCATCAATCTCTTCGTCTACCAAAATAATCAATCACCCTATTATGCCGTTCCCAAGGGAAAATTCCACCAAAACTCCAATCCTCCTATAGCCTAGCATTTAAACAACATGATGGAACCCCCTGTCAAGGCCTACTCACCCTCCTCCTCCTCGGCCCCCCCTCCCCACCTTTAACAGCATCACTATAACTCGCACTGGTACCAATCCCCGAATCCCTCCAGTCACTCCCCTTCCCATCCTCCTCATCATCCCCTTGCTCCCCAAAGTCCGGCATCTTGGCCATCAATATCCCCAGCCCGCCTCCCCCTCCTTCTTCCTCCTCCTCCTCCTTCTTAATCTCCCCTCCCTTCCCTCCTATCCCCAAAGAATTCTCATACCTCAACGGCGGCTCCCCCCTCCCCGTAGGAAACGTCCTTTCCGTATCAGACATCCCATCCCCCTCCTCTTGTTTTATCACCACCCTCTGTTGTTGTTGGTACCGTGGCTGCTGCTCCCAGTCTTCAATCTGTTTTCTCTCGTCATCGTCAGTTGCTTTGTTGGACGACGATGACAACCACCCCCCAATAACCACAACCCCCACCCCCAACATTCCCATCTCCACCGCCCAAAACAACCCGGTAATCACCACAAACGAAACCACCCTCCACCGATACATCAGCCACCTCAACCCCCTCAGCTGCGCCACCAGACTGACCCTACACTCGTAAACCTGCAGCCCCTGCCCAGCTTGGATTTCAACCACCATACTCCTTGGCAACAACTTTTCCCCCCCTGCTTTCCCCTTTCGCCCCCCCCTCCCCCCAAACTGCACTCTCTCCACCATCTTCGTCGTCAGCGTCGTCGCCTCGGCCCTCTGCGTAAACAGCACATGATACGGCAGAAACAACACCCGCTTCGCCAAGCTCACCAGCGGGTCGGTATAAGGAATAATCGCTGGCCTCGCACTCGTCATAATCACATTCGCATCCTTCAGCAAGTCCCCCAAACTGAGCGAGGTGACTAGGTCGGTCTGCCCCGTGTTTTTATCGAGCAACACCACCGGATTGTACAGCCCCGACCTTGACCCCGACCCCGACTGTTGGCTCTGCTCTGTCGTCCCTGTGGCGGTAGGGTCGCTGTCCAGCAAATGCACCACCACCATAAAGTTTCCCCGTTTGGTGTTCTCCGGGGTTAAGGGAAGGGTCAATGAGACGGAGATGTCATAGGGCTGGGACGGGAGGAGGTTGATGTGTGTTAAGGCCAGGGGGTTTTGGCCATAACTTCACACAGGGCTGTTAGCGCTGCCTTGAGAAAGGAGGGGGGGAATTTACCCATAATGCAAGTACACCTCCTGCTCATGCACTAATTTGGGGAGGTATGTGTAGTAGAAACCCACGTAAGCCACCGCGGCGACGAGGTAGAGTATCACGCTTGCGGTGAGAATTAATATCGAGCTAATGAGGCTCTTTTGGAAGGTTCGCGAGGTCAAGAGGTACAAGAGGCCGGATTTTGTCTCGTTCAGCAGGGCGCGCAGGCCAGAGGTGATTTGGGACCATTGGTGGGCTAGTCGGGCAAAGTCATCTTCGTCGGCGGGGTAGGGTTCCGCCTGATTGTATAGAGAGAGTGGTTAGAGAGGTAGGTAGATAGAGGGAGGAAAGGGAGAGGAGGTGTACCATTGTGACTTGGGAAGACCTCGAATGGTCTAGTGCCGATAGACAGCTTGCGCTGATGTTGAAGCTTATGGGTATGTGTTGCAGGGCCTGACGGAGGTCATTATTGTTTAGGGTAGGTATGTCAGGTCAAAATCATTAGGAATGCGCCATGTTTCTACAACTCCGTGTCCGTTGGGCTGTAACTACCTCAATAGTCAGGTGCATTCATTGGCATGTGGCAGTCGCGAAAATGATAAATATGGCTGCAACCAATTCGGGAAGCAGAGCTCCCTACTCCCCCCACCTCGGCACCCATCCCTGCGCGCTGATGTCATGTCTTGGCATTCGTTAATTGCTCCCTTATCCTTCTTCACAACGGCTAATCAAGTCTAAATAACTTCATTTTCATTTTTCATCTCTTCTTAACCTTTGATAGCAAACAAACAAAGAAAAAATGGGGTAGTCATAGTAGCAGATAACTGAAAACATACCAGCAGAAAAGAAGTAAAAGTCTTCCAGCAAAGGAGTTTGAAGAACAAGGTATAATGAAAGCCACCAAGTCCATCAAAGAAAAAAAGAAGAAAAAACCAAGCTCGCTCGAACATATCGCGACCCATAGCCCGTACAAATCCACCCATCGTTCCATATACACATTTCAGACATCCCATATCATCAGCCACCACCTGTCCTTCCTTCCTTGACCGACCCCCCAAATTCCAACAACCAAAACCCCAGCCAAGTATCCTTCATCCGATGATCATGACAAGTCCGCCCACCTTGACCCAGCCGATGTGCAAAGAAAGTTGGGAGGGATTCACCCCTTTCCAAAAATTTTCTTTACCCCTAGACCCCACCATCCCTCAACCATCGCCGCCCATCCATGTCTCCTTCTCTTGCCGCCTTCCTTAGCCTACTCTTTATTTGTGCATCTAACAAGGCTGCAAATAGTTGCTCGGCACCAACCCAACCTGCCCATTCCCCCCTTGCACCGTCGCCTCCCACCACCCATCATCCTGATGCCTCAATACCGCCAAAACATCCCCCTTGGCGAACCCCAATTCCTCCGGAATCGCCGCTTGGTACATATACAGTGCTCGTGCTGTCAACCCTGTTAGCCACAACCCTTTTTTCACATCCCTATGATTACATCGACTTACCAAAATGCATAATAGCCCTCCCATCCCTAGTATACATCCCCGGATCCCCCACCTGCCTGTTATCCCTCCCTGTCCCTCCCGCAGCCACACTCTTGCTCCTCGTCCTACTCGTCGCTGTCCCGCTGTTGCCCTCATAAAGACTCATGTTACTAGCAGCAATGTTCCCGCTGCTGCCTGCTCGTACAGAAATATTACTAGCAGTGTTGGATCTCGCATGCCGACCCCGTTGCGAGCCGCCGTACTGGCTGCTGTTGTCGTCGCCAGGTGGTATCGACCCTGCTACCGACAGCGCCATCGAGTTATTGGCATGGTGTCCAGACATGCTGCTCGCCGGGCGGTGGGTGTACTCGTTTTGCGACGCGCGCGGGGAGTATGGAGCAGGGGAAGCCGAGCGATGCGCATCCCCCATGACGCTGGGTGAACCTCTGCCGGGCTGGTCGTAACGAGAGGAGTACGAGTTCTTATGCTGGGATTGGCTGTGAGAATGGTGAGATGAAACCGAGCCGCGGTGCTGGGATTGATGCTGGCTTCCTGTAGAAGAAGAAAAGGGGTTAGGGGAGGAAGACCCGTTTCGGTAGCCGCCTGCCACGGAGGGACTGGCTCTCGACGCTGGGCGAGGAGAGGCGCTTCTTGTTGGAGCAGGGGAGGTGGCGCGGACGGTGTCGTTTCCCCGGGTGCCGGGGCGGGACATGGAGCGTGAGTAATCGTTGTTGGCACCGCCGCCGGAACCGGGACGGCCGCCATCAAACAGGCTGCGGGTTTGGGTTTGGAACTTCTCCGAGGCGGCTTTCATTGCTTTGGAGGTTACCGCCGGAGGGGGTACACCCAGCCGCTGGACCTGGACTTGCTGGTCGTAGGAGGGGGGTGGAGTACCGCGCATAGCAGCAACGACGGCACTGTTGCCGCTGACCGACATGGCACCAGAGCGGGCTCCGGGAGCGGGGGTGGCAATGCCATGATAGTGATCTGCCGAGACACGACCGCCGCCTGGGCCGCCGTTGAGCTTATTGCTGCCCGAGGTGACACCCTTGAGCTCAGCGAGCGCCATAGCGATGGGGTCGTCTTCAGGGGTGGCCGGTGCGGCTTGCTGCTTTTGACGAGCAGTGTCGTCAACCTGAAAGACATTGCCACCCACGTTCAGGGCCAGACTGGCGTTGGCGGCGATGGGATCTGGGCTGACACTGCGGTCAGGAGTAATGACTTGGTCATTCTTGAAAGCGCCCATAAGCTGGGGCCGCTGGTTATTGGTGGGATGCCAGGTGTTTCTGCTGCTAGGCGCCACCTCCTTGATGCTCTTTCTCCGAAACGGGCTGTTATTCCCAAAGAACCCACTCTTCTTTTTGAGAACCTTCTTATCAGGCGACTCGACAGCTGGCTGTGGCTGCTGCTGCTGCTGCTGGAGTTGCTGTGGAGATTGTTGCTGGAGCTGCTGTTGCTGAACAGGCGGTTGCCTCTGTTGCACCGGCGGCGGCTGCTGCTTTACGGGTGCTACTGCTTGCTGCTGGGGCGGTTCTTGACTAGAGAATGACGTCTCGCTGTGCGAATCTCTGCTAGAGGGCCGCGCAGAGGTCGCAGATGGCGCTGTGCTCAGATCCGAAGCGGTGGGCCTGCAAAGCATGGTCATGCCATCCATCGGGTAGGGGTCGTGAGGGACAGGGGCGAACTCGTTGGGGTCGTAATCCATGTTGCTGGCCTGGGGAGGCTGGTAGCCCCTAGGTGGCAGCCTCCGCTGCTCCTGCTTTGGCTCTTGCTGAGGAATCACCGGGACCGCAGCAGCAATCGCTTTCTGGGGCAACGCCGCTTGGCTTCGCGGCGGTTCGGGGTCGCCATGAAGCTTCCGTGCCAATGCCGAGTTGGGATCATGGTGCGATTCAAATGTTGAAGGCTGTGGCGATGAAGAGCGGAAAGCCGGATTTATACTTCTTGAAAACTGCGCAACCGAGTAACTGTCATCGTCCGACACATCCGACTGCGAGTCCATATCTCCGCGGCAAAAGTTGATATACTTTGGCGCATCTGGAATCTCCTGACCCGTTCCCTTCTCGTTGATAAATGTAATGATGTCCTTTTCCACTTCCATGTGCTCCAGAGACAGTCTGATCTTTTCGCAGGAAGAGTCGTCACTAACGCAGACGGTTGATGCAATGTTGGCAAACTGCCAGAGGCTGCTCTTGGTGAAATCCAAACGCTCCTCTTCCAGATCCTGGAACTTGTCAGCAGCCGCCTTCCACTCCCTGTTCCATCTCGCCGTCGTCTCCTCGAGCGCCCTGACCGCAGCCTCGTACTCGGCATTGGACGCAGCCAAGCTGATCTGGGTCTTCTCCAACTTCGCCTTGTTCTTTCTCTCCTCCTGGCCCATGACCATGTGTCCTTGGGCCAAGTAACCCTTGATTTTCAGACACTCCTGCTCGTACTTGTCCCTCGTCTTGTTGACCATCTGTGTTTGCTGCACCTTGGTTTTGAGCAGCTTCTCGACCGTATTTTGCACAATCTTTCGTCGTTCCTTCATTCCGCCAGCGAAAGCAGCCAGGGGTTCCTCGAGTTCGCTCTTCATTTGTTGTGCGATATGTTGATGCTGCTTGCCCATCGACTCGACTTCGGCCCGGACAATGTCGAGCGAGTGCCTCAAGGTCCCCATCTCCTGCGAACCTAGGTTCTTGCGGCATAGTGAGAGTAGTTTTCGGGCATAGTCGTCCTCGATGGATGCGCGGGCTGTGTTCCCCATGTCAGTCGATTCTGCTTCGCGTGTGAAAGAGTATACCTACCACTGTAGAAGTTCTTAAGTTCGTCGCATGTGAGCTTGGCATTCGCCATGCGCTCGAGCAGGGGTCCAACACCGGCATCTTCTTTGCCCCAGAAGTTGTTGGCAACTGCATATCCAAGTCAGCTGTCGAACTGCATCCGAAATCTTCCTCTCTATCGCCTTACAAGAAAGGGCGACGGCCGGCCCGTCATTGTAATCGGCCGTCATGGCGCCTGACGGAGCAGCGAAACCGGGGTTGAACCGGGATTGTCTTCCTGCCCAATAAAATACTCGTAAAATATCAGAAAGTTAGGAAATCGGCCCTGTTGTCTTGAGGGCAGGCTTGTCAATCTGATAGTTGCGGACTAGTGGAAAACCCGCAAAGTCGGCCAGCGAGACGCAAAAAAACGAAGATGCCGTTGCCAATAAGCAGGAAATAAAGGCCGATAAAGACAGTTTCAATATGTCAGGTGTGTTAAGAAAGGCCAGTCTGGAATGTAATGGTGTTGAAAGGAAAGAAGAAGGGTGTGGTCTGGTTGGTAGCACACACTCTTTGGTTTCCCGCTGCACATTCAAATGTTGACTTTCTTGCCGCTGACGCCGGGGTGGATGGTCGTGAGGGGCAACCACGCTGCACAAGCGCCGAGCCGCTGTCCTGCATGATCCCGTCAGCTCCCCACCACTGAAGAACCGTTGTTAGTGGGGGGACAGACCTTGCTTTGATTTTGCAATGTGTTGTGTGTTCCAAAAACACAAATAAGGGCCCTGTCTAAGACTGGAGATGCCTTTTCGAAGTTCAAACGTCGTGGGTCAAACAAGAAGGCGTGCTGAAAAGTTGGGGGGGTGTTCAGAAAGTTGAATGATGTGTTTTAGGGGGGGCTGGGACAGCGTTGCTCCCTATTTGTTAAATGTCTTGCGCTAACTTTCGAGGTCTACACGTAGAGAACGTATAGGGATTCTGCATCCAGACAAGTTGATTGATTGCATCAGTTGTGTAACATTGCAAATGGATCTTGGAACTGCAAGTGCTGGCACGCAGCGCATGGAAATGGCATCAAATCAGCTGAACTTCCCAGAAACCTGGTGCAAGCTACACTGTATTGGTGCAAAGTCCCAGCGCCCGAGTCTTGGCCCCTATTAGCGTCCGCCTTGTGAGCGTAAACATTGGAAAAAAATGATGGCATCACTCACCTAAAATTTGGGCAAAAGCTCAATGCGATGATGGCCAGGCTCTGAGTTGAGTTTTTTTGACCTCGAAAAAGTCACGTCTGATGCCCTCTCCTCAGCTTCAGAATATCCACCAACTTCACCGCTCCCTTCCCGCCCCATCCATTCGGGCCACTATCCACCTCTGGACGAATGGCGCAGTACCAAGCCCACGTCCTCCTATCCAGTTCTGCCACATCAAGATGATCTGCCCAGCTATCAAAAAGCAATCTTAACGCCCCAAGCAACAATCCCAAATTCTCCTCCCTCTCCGCCTCCAGTGCTTTGGCCGTTTTATGCACCGCTTTTTTCTTTGAAGGACTCGTTGCTGGTTCGTCCGCCGGTGGTGATGGCTTCCCAAAGCTCCTCAGTAGATACAATCTAGCCGCCTCGGGCCGGTGAATATGCATCCCCACCACATGGGTTAGCGGCTGCAGCTGCTTGCCTGACCCATAACCTCCAACTGTAGCCCCGGGCTGGTTTTTTCTCATGGCCTCAAGATCCAGACCCCAAAGAGCCTCTCCTCCTAATGAAATACTTCCACCCGTCTTTCGCATTCGTTCACTGAGCGCAGACGTGACCACATTTCTCATCAGCCGCCACCTGTCCGGCCCTAACATCGTTCCTCCAAACCACCTGGTGAGAACGACAAGCGTATCAACCGCCCCAGCCTCCCTCATAACCTTCAGCATTAGTTCTCCACATCCCGTCTCCCCATCATCGAATGACTCTTCCCTTGTTATTCTCTGACTGAGCCAGTTTCCATTCTCTGGCGGCTTTAAACGATAAGCCCAAGCGTTATGCGTCGCACTTTTCAACTCAGGATGAGCATACATCAAACTCTCCATCAGATACTTTCTCTGCGGCGGTGCCGTGACTTGAATAGCCCTCGCCACAAATGTCGAATCTTTCAGTGTAATCGGTTGACTTGTCGACCAAGTAGCAGTTGGCGTAGGCGCCGGTCCCAGAGTCGAAGCCATTGTCGCCGAAGGTGCTTGCGTGTCTTCTATCTTCCCCTCCTTCTTGTCCCCATCTCCAGATTTCTCCTCCCCCTTCCACTCATACCCACTCCTCTTCAGCACCGCAACCTCCCTCCCCATCACCTTCACCCTCGGTTGGCCCTCCCCATATCCCTCCTGAACTGCACTCGGCCCCTTTTCCAACCCTAAACTCACAGCTTTAGACCTAGAATTAGCACTCACCACCGCCTGAGCTAGGCTGAGTCTACTTGACAGCGGCTGCTCGGGCATCGTGTATCTCAACATCTCTACTGCAAAGGCGAGAACCAGCGGAGCCCGGTTAGTCTCGATAACTGTCTCTTTGATTCTGTCCTCGTCTGTGCATAGTGGTAGTTCCAAAGAAGCTTCCAATTCCTGGGGGGTCATTTCCATAGGGCCAACCATGAAGGTGTCGTTCTTGGCACGTTTCGCTGCAGGCGATGTGGAAGAGATTGAGGATTCACGCTTGAGTGCGCCACCTCCTGAGGGTTGTGGTGATGATAGTGTGGCGTTTCTCTTGATGACAGCTTTGCAGGCGTTTTGGAGGGCTCGCGCAGTCTTGTCATCTTTGAGGGCTTCTTGAACTGTGGGGAGGGGCGCTTCGGAAATTTGTTTGATGCTAATGAGGTCGGTTAGCTTGTTATTTCTCGATAGGAGGATGAGTGATGTGTAGCTCCCCAGAAAAGGACATTGTTATTCGATATCAAAACTGATAGCTCACCTCCTGAGATCGACAGCCTGGAGAGCTCTGATTGATGTCATAGCTTGGAGCATCGGCATCTTTCTTGTGACGGTCATGAGCCGAATGAGATCTTGGAGATCTTGCTGTGTAGCCATGGCTGCAAACCGGGCCGTACCGAACTGATCTTTGAAGTTTACCAGAGTTGTCGATGAAAGATGTCGTTGAAGATGAAGGGGTGATGTTTGAGTGAGTACTTCCAGAAGGGGCGAATCAGGATACCCCTGCCTGCTTAATGTGGGGTTTGCAAGGCATCTGTGGAGTCTTTGTGGGATGGTGGGGCGTTCACCGAGGTGAGCAGTGATTATGTAACCTCGGTATTTGGAATATACGCAGAGTTTGATTGGCTGGAAAGCTCTGGCTCACTTGAGCTTCATGACTGACCAAGGTCGAGTGCGAGCTTACAACTTTGTACGCCCAGGGCCGCTTCGGATCTCGTACCCGGCCATTCATGAGAGTTGCGTGACAGCCGCCAGTTCCCCCTCTCAAACCACAACCATGGCCGCTCGACTAAGGCTGTCCTCGAGGGCACCATTCTCACCACCATCTCACGTCTTCTCACCTTACACCACCCCCAGCTACTCACGACAACTGAGCCTCTCATCAACACTTCAATATGCCAAACGAAAACACTCACAAACCCCTAGACCAACGCCATCTTCACCACCGCCACCACCACCACCCTCACGAGAATTATATCGCTCCAAACTAGCCCCTGCTCCCCCTCCACTATCAGCCGAATTCTCCCCTCCCAAACCAAAGCTCAGACTCTATCGTGACAACAACTCTGGTACAACTCCTCCGCCCACGCTCGAAGACAAACGCCAATGGCATCGCAACATGGCCCTCCCCGGTGCCCTAGTACTAGCATTCCTCACATCCCTATACATCTCCACCATCATAACCAACACCTACAAAAACTCCTCCTCTTCCCCCACCCCATCCGATCCCACCACCCCCCACCCCGCTTGCTGCCCCCCAACTGGCCTCCCACCCTCCCTCACCCCATTATCAGCCCTCCAATTCGACCACTCCCTCGACACATCCGAGGGCCTCTCCCGGCTCACGGGCCGCCGCATCGACCTTACTGGTCGTGCAAAGGGCCACGTTCTAGAAGTTGCCTGCGGAACAGGCCGCAACCTCCCCTACTACAGCTGGGAGTACGTCGTTCACCCCTTTGAGAACTATTCCCCAGAGGAACAACAGCAAAAGGCCCAGTCGAGAATGGCCAAGATCATCGATATCAAACGCTCTTTCCTTGGAGGATCAAAGTCGAGGATATTACCTCATGAGAGACTAGTAGGTGGGATGGAAGGTGAAGTCCTGTCTTACACAGCGGTGGACGTTTCACCTGAAATGCTCTCCGTGGCACGGAACCGCCTCCGGGAATCAGTCCCGGAGTTGGGGAAAATGATGGCCAAAAAGCGAACGGAACCATACCCATCTCTTACCTCCCCTGACCTGGTCATACCGGTGGTGGCCGCCCTCGATAACCGCGTCCAACTTCTGCTTGGCGATGCCGAGCATGACTTGCCGAAAATCAGGGAGAAATATGACACCATCATTCAGTCTTTTGGGCTGTGTTCAGTCAAAGACCCCAAATCTTTGTTGGTGAACATGGCCAAGAGGGTCACGCCGAATACGGGGAGGATATTGCTGCTGGAGCACGGAAGGGGTTACTTTAGCTGGGTGAACAACCTGCTCGACAAGTATGCGCCGAGGCACTTTGCCAAGTTTGGCTGTTGGTGGAACAGGGATATTGAGGGGCTGGTCAGGCAGGCGAGTGAGGAGTTAGGTGGGAGGTTGGAGGTTGTGAAGATGGAGCGGCCTTGGTACCATGCGGGGACTACGGTGGTGCTTGAGTTGAGGGTGAGTGAGGAGGGGAAGAAGGAATGATCTGTAGGATAGAAAGAAGCGCGAGAATGTGTATACCATCTGGCATAGCGAAGAATAGATGCGGACTGGACGTGTGATGGGCAGAGATAGACAAGTTAACCAAATGTGAGCAAACCCGAACTTTTTCAGGTAACTTTTGGTAGTTTCCAAGAGGCCTCTTAACCAAAGGCAAACTGATTCCATTGGAGCAATGATCTCGCTTCTGCCGCTTTTGCGGCCTTCAACTTCAACGCCAATACCCACCATACCTGAGTGAACGCCCTCCTATCCCCAAGATAGCATCGTGAGCAGGCGCGAGACGTGCCATATGGTCTGGCTACTAGACAGTTTCCCGTTGTAGCCCCCTCCACCCCTTTCTTGTGAGCCATCGGCTGCCCAATCCACCCACCCTGCTGGCAGGGTCAATCGAGAGACACAGCTCCAACTAGAGAAGAGAAAGATCACTCCGACATTAGTCTTTTGGCATGTTCAACACCCAAGAACAAGTCGCGGGAGTTCCCCCTCCTAAGTTCTTTCTCATACTTTATTGAATTCAACTTGCCCGCTCACATTTCCTTTGGCGATACTGTGCTGACGATAAACCGCGAGCAAACGCGCTGGATTACCGACCCAACTGGTTTTGTCAAAGACATCTGCTGGGGACTCGACAGAATCACTTGGCAATAGGAATTGGGCCACGTTTGGCTTTGAACATCGGCGGTGGATAGGAAGCATGATTGGCTGTTATGCATGTCCATGACCTGCCTGCAGAGCACAAAGTTGAGGCCAACATCAGTGGCCGGCTCTCGATCATTGACTTTGACAATTCACACAGCCATTGATCGTCTTCTCTATCTTTCAAGGCCTATGCACTGAACTCCTCTCCTCGGGCCTATCTAAGATTTGAAAGGGCCTGTCTGTCAATTAAATCAACTTTCCTTTCTGTCCAAGAACGGCCTGCACATGAGAATACAACGAGTTTCCAAAGGCAAAGGCGACGTGTGCGGACTGGATATATCAAGTGATACGAGACTAATTGTATTTCTAACGTCCTCTTCCTCTTGGCACCAACACCCCCCAGTCAAGGCGGACATCTAGGTCTCACTTCTTCTTCCTTCTACCATCATCCTCTCTCTAATGACCAGAAAGAATCCATGTAATCCCGTCCTCTGTCGTCTATAGCCAGTAGGTGGTATCTAGCAACTGCCCCCCCAAAAAAGAACTCGCCCTCCATCGTCCTGCTCGAGGGGGGTAATAAAAATACAAATTACAGAGAGGGTTGCGTTCGTGTTCGAGAGCTTCTTTCATCTCCCTCCCTGCTCCATAACAAAACCACTGAGCCGAACCGCCGGCATATGCCCCCACCCTTTTGTTTTGCCCTCCTTCCTTTTTGGGTTCCACCGTCCCGTTGTGTGATGACAAACTTAACAGAAAGAGTAGAGTCGGAACCGCATAAGCAAACTTCAAAAAGCCAACAAGAAACGCCGGATATAAAGAGAAGCAAAAGCAAACCGCCCAACCAAAAGCCAAAGATATGATAAAGGTCCCCTATAACGCCATATGCAACCCACATCAGCTAAGTAGTCATAAAACGCCATGCCATGCAATATTGCCATGATGGTACCGTTCCAAACGACCTAGCTTCGTCTATGGGGAGACCTGGCCCATTTTTGCCGTCCGTTCCCGACCAACCGCCCAAGAGAGACAAAATAAAGAAATAACAGAAAACGGAGAGAAAAAAAAAACCCCCCGTAAAAGCATCGCGGACAATTCGTAACAGGTCACATGTGACCACAGAGAAATGCTGCCGGCAATCACCCGGATACAGCTAATACTGCCAACCCCCAGATCGTACACAACATTACGCATGCTCCCATCCCGTCATACATACACCAAGCCAAAGCCCTTCGGTGTGTTCGCACTCAATAATCGCTCAACAGCCCATCAAGCTCATCGAGCTCGATATTCTCAGGGCTGCGGTCCCACTCCAGCATGCCGTCCCATTTATTCCAGCTTTCGGCCTCAAGGTCTTTCCGGTTGATGGGGAAGTACATGCTGGACCGGATTGCGGGACTCGAAACAAACGACAGATTAAGCGCGTTGTTGTTGCCGGTAGTGTTGTTCCCGCCAAAGAGTGACCCCTCTTCTTTTTCAAGATCTACAAGGGGTGCTTGCTCGACAGCCGCAGGCGGATTGGCCTTGAGCAGATCGCCATTGAGCTTCCTCTTTTGCAGGCCAGTAGCCGTCTGAGTGAACTCCTTCTCGTCTTTTTCGAGAGGAGGCGAGGCCGCGCGCCGGCTGCTGCTGCGCCCATTGGAGTGGTGCGCGATGAAGCGGGAGGTTGGGGGCAGGCAGAAACCGGGGAGCGAGTAAGAGCCGATGGGGGTGCTCGGCATTTCGTCATCCATATCATCAAACTCTGGGCTCGAGAGGTCCACCTCGGGGCTGGGCGACAGCTCACGGCGCCGGATGGCGTCGGAGTCCTCGGAGTTGGAAGCTCCACTTGACAAGGAGGGGGAGATGATGGTGCGACTGTGCGCGAGGTGGCTCAAGGTGGCCGCCTGCGCCGGGTCCGGGAGCGGCTGGTGCGGGCAGGTGGTGAGGTAAAAGTATGTGCGCCTTGGATGGACCGACTCGAGCTCCTTGGCCAGCGGGCAAGGCGACTGAGCTGACCAGCCACTGCGCTTCAAGTAGGTGGCCAACCTTGATGAAATGATGGCGCACGGGTTGGCAGACCTGAGATTGAACTGGTGAGCAAGAGTGACTCTGGGGCGGGGGATTGAAACTCTAAACGGCTCAAAGGAAGAAGAGGGGGAAACATACTGTTGAACGATTTTGAGCTGCTGCATGAGAACAGCAGCGAGCTCCTTGACCAAGTGCGGTCGGTTTCCCGTGTTTTGCAACTGGACAATGACGGCCTCGACAATCTCGTCGTTGACGGCGTCCATGTCGATTGGCTTTGGTTCCTCCTCATCCATCTCGATAGACTGGTGGGTAGCGGGGGGGGATGGCGGGGGAGTGTCTTCGAACTTGACTGTTGCGCTGTCGCGCCTCTTGGGCAACGGCTCCGAGGTTTGCGCATCATCGCCATCCTGAGTGTGCGCGCGTTTTAGCCTCCTGGAAGGGGCTTCCTTTGTGTTTGATGACGCCATACTTGACTGTGTAGAGGAGTTGTTGCTGGAGGAAGAAGAGGAAGAAGCTCGGTTGGCAGCAGCAGCGGCGGCGCGGGCAGCGTGAGTTACAGGAACGTGGATTCCCAACGAGTGCAACGACAACGACTTGCGACGAGTGTTGTATGGGCGCTCCGAACGCTCGGGGCGCATGGCTGTGGTCGGGGCCATCGGGGCAACAGTGATTTTTTTAAAAAAAAAAAAAAAAAAAAAAGTTGAGAAAAATAAGTTTGAGAGTTTGAAGTGGGTTGCTATCTCCAAACCTTTTTTTTTGTTGCAGCCGCGCTTCACACTTGTTACCTGCAGGAAGCACGAAATACCAGTCCGTCACTCTCAACTTAGGACTAGACTAAACGAAGCACAGAGAGACAGTAGGAGGCGAGCACAAAATGGGCGGGCGGAAGGCGGAGGGTTCGGAAGGTGGTGGATGTGGTGGATGAACCCTTCAAGAAACCGGCAGAAAAAAAAAGTTGGTGGGACTCCCCGGCTCTGTTTGGATGATGGAAGGGGCAACGGCAGTCGATGCGACCCCAGCCAGTGGCAGCCAAGCCACTTGACGACCGCTGCGACAGGGGCCCACGGCAGGGATGGTGTCACAATTCGTCTAAAAAGGCGGTATGGAATCGGCGCTAGAGGTGGGGTAAGAAAAGAAGAAGCTCCCCGACGTACGCAAAAACCTGCAGATTGCATGCGCTTTCTGCTGCAATGCTGCACTCTTCATCATCCAGCTGCGCGGGTCCACATAATTTTCTTGACTGTCACAAATCCTGTGTTGCGTCTCGACACATCTCTCTGCAGCGCGTGAGCGTTCACGGCCTTGTCAGAGCTCATCACCAACTTTTTTGCCTTTGTGGTTATCGCGGGGAGATCGCATATCCTCCGAAGGGCAGTTGCGCCAAAATGGACATTCGCCAATGAGACGAAGCAGTTAGCCAGGAAAGGCAGCTCTGATCGCCCCCCGTCGAAATGAAAAGGACCCTGTTTCTCGCTCATCCGAGGCACGGCGAACGATGGCAGGCAGAATTGGCCCGTCATTAGAACATCAGTGGACATATTACATACATAGCCCGCTGCCGGCGTTGATCGGTGACATCAGGACCCCGCCATTACAATGAACACCGGCAGACACTCGACTGATGATTCTGCTGTCTCGAGCAAAATCTCGCGAGAATCTCACGTGCTCTCGTGTTTCGCTCAGAGAACTCGGGTGGATAGATGGATGGATTGATAATGATAACAGTTTTTCGGGGTCCAAAAGCTGATAAAAAGGCCGCATCGGAGTGGATGGCAGGTGGATTTTCTCATTGTCAGTGCTCCCTTCGCCCCTGGTGCAATATCCCAGACCCTGCTCCACAGAACGAAGGCCCCAGAAGCCGACTAGTAAACCGGACTCACGCTTGTTGTCATGACCACGCTCCCACGCGAAGCGCAAGCAATTCCGATCAACGAGCCTCTTCAACGGCGCTCCATAAACTGCCGAGACCAGTCTTTGCCTGCCTGCGTCGTCCGTCATACAACACAGGCAGCAAACCACCAGCCTTCCCCGGATGACTCTTTTGCCTCACCCAAGTTATTGTACTACATACAATGCGCCAGCCGCGCCAAAGTTCTGGTCCTTCCCCAGTCGTTTTGCTTGGTTGCCACGGACCACAGCTTGACAGCCTTCCTCCCACTTTTACACAGACCCCCACCTCCGCTAGCGAACGTCGAAAAAAAATTAGATCTGGCCAATCACGGCACGTCTATTGGGCTGGATTGCCTCTTTTGGCCGCGGGAAGCCAATCATGCCCCGCTCGGATTTCGACGCACCGACCACCGCCGATATCGTTACGTTTGACCCGACCACCACCGCGTTGCGAAAATGTGAACCCCTTACGTCCATCATGAGACATTTCCTACATTGGTTCCAGATGTTCGAGGCCCTGATTCAGAACCCCTAATAAACTTCAAGCCAAAGTCTCGACTCTTTCATCATGGGTTTCTGTGGTCAATCAATATTCATGTCTGTTGCCGATGGACAAGAGTGAGCAATCAGATGCAAGTCTGACCCAGTCCCAGCCAGCTGTAACCCCCCTTCAGGATACCTGCATCAAACACCATCTTGAGACCACCGCATCGAGATTGTCTCTCTCTCATCTTTCTAGCCCAACTGACACATCCCAATCACTTGCATGGACGATTTCATGATGAACCACTTTATATGAAGACAGGTGGCTGGCAGTTGCGTGCCGCTCAAGCACTTATACTTACAAACGGAGAGCATGGCAACCAACCCCAACTTTTTTTTATTACCCAGCCAGTGACAGCGACAGCCGCACGCGACACTTGCACCCCAAATCCTTCTTCTCAGCCTTCCCGGCTTTCGGGGTCCAATCAACCCAACCCAAATATTGGGTAGGAATTTACATTACACCGAGCTCGAAACAAATTTGGGGTTTCTTGGAACTCACCGCCTTTGGACTTTCCCCTCCCCCTCCTCCATCTTTTCCCCTCACAGGACTTCACACCACCCACTCACCAGCTCCCGCTTCCACATCGATCAAGTTTCACACCACCTTTGCTCACCGCCTTGGAAAGAGATGGTAGTTGGCCAAAAACTGCTGACAATTGCATTGGTCTGTTCATGCGTAAAATGCATGACAGCAATCCGGTCTTTTTTCTCGGAGAAGCGCTAATGCTTGGTTTTCAGTAGCTAGTCAAGGTAAGGTAAGTAAAGTAACATGCGCATGTGGGCAGTCGTGGCAGTATCAACTCCAACGGTCTGGGTTCATGTGATCATGGAGAGAATGACTTGAAAGTAAACAAAGCATGATAGGATATCTCTGTCGCTTGTGGCGGCAGTAATAATATGACCAAAGATGCAGGACAGGTTCGTTCTAGGCGGTGCCTGAAGAGAGAGAGAGAGAGAGCCTGAGGCTCAATTTTGTCTTGGCTGCAATTTCCCAAAGAAATACCGTGTTGACAATAACTTGATATGTCTGAAGATCCGAACATCTCTAAGCTTAATGAGCATTGGGAAAGACGCTGTTTTCACAGAAAGCCCCCATCGTGGGGAAAAGGCGCTTGGGAGACCGTGGCCTTCTTGAGCTGTTTGACAAAAAAGGATAATAGGAGCGGCTGCTATCTAAACAACTTGTCACCTGGTGGGACTTGTTAATTCTACACAAACGTTGTCAGACTATTCATGTGCCTCCGACTGTAATTTACATACGTTTTCGAAACAAAATAGCCTGCTGAATTGAAGTATCACTGGAACACTCTTCAAGTTCCTGCCGACTGTTTCTCAACGTCTACCGACTTTCCAACTTCCTCACGCAGTTCAAAACAATCGAGCTCTCATAACGTTTTTCAGGTAGTTGATTTGGCTAGACACCTAGCTTTCAAGAGGCGAGATATAACTCGAAATCTACCTAGGCTACATGACACCTGGACAGACACATCCCTCATCGATGACGCCTCGTACGAACACCGCCCCCTGAAACCACCACCTCGTGAGCCAGATCCTTCCAGTCCAGTCCCTCTATCTCCACTAGTACATCTCCCTCCGCTTCCCCTGGCCGGCCCTCCTCACCTCTTGCCGGAACAGCAAGAGGCCTTGGCTGCTGTTGAAATCTCATATCTCGCAACCGCTCGTGAACGCCATCACCCATCTCACGCTGCATGTCTTACCTGAGAATTTCGGCCGGCAGCAGCATATACTTCTCACTCTCATCGCCAAACGTATCCAACAGCCACCTCGCAGCCAAATCCTGGCTCTCCACCCACCCCTCCGGAAGCCAACCCGAAAAGCAAGTCTCCCGCTTACAAGTCTCCTCGCTCCGGTAGGCCAGTGCTGCGAGATAGGCGGCTCCGGCCTCTGCATTTCCGCGGGTAAATCTGAGGCCACTCGCTCGAGCAGGCACTTGTTGGGGTGTACCATAATAGTCTTATCAAGGCATTCATACCCCACGGCGGCGGAGGAGGCGAGGCAGATAATTTTGACGGTATCATCTGGAAGCCTGTTGTTCTAATAAACGACAGGACTGTTCGGAGGTTGACCCACCGCAGGTAAGCTCTTGAAATGCGAGCCTCCATCGTCTTGGCGCCTTCGTAATAGTCCACCAAAGTCATCCGTACCCAGCGAGGGTAGTCTACGCCGTCGTAGATCTTGGCTATGCAGGTGGTCTTAGGGTCGTCGTCTAGGTAGCAGATCACCATGGGTAGGCCTCCGTCGTACTCGATGCTGTCGAAGTTGTGGGTACCAATCTCAAGAATGACGGTCATGGTAATTTCCGCGTCTTCTAAAAGGCTGGTGTCCATTGGGGGGGGAGGGGTGGTCGAGGGCAAAGTTGATGCGGTCTGTGAAGGAGTTGGTTTTGGGACCAGGGAGAGTATAACCGTTGGTGATCCTGCGCAGAGGGTCCTCTCCCCGGTGCGATGAGCCAAATGGCAGCGGCGAACCATTATGGTAAAGTTTGAGCCTAATACCTGAGGCATAACGGCCATGGGGATCAAGCCGGTTCGGCGTGTTATCTGAACTCATGGTGATGGGCTTTAGCCCATGGGATGTGTGGAAGAGGGACAAGTTAACGGAGTGGACAGAAATGGACAAACTCAAGGCTTATGGGTGAAGTGGCTGGCTACTGAAGTGGGATACTCATTTCAGACTTTGCAAGGCCCAAAATGCGCACACTGTCTTGCAGACTTAAGTCAAAATGTCGATCTCCACCTTGTATAACTCAAAAAGTTCTTGATCATGTCCAGCCTCTGTATTTTTACGCCCTTAAAAGCTGAGCGTGAGGTTATGCGCCATGCAAGTCACGGAAGGAGCTGGTGAGTAGCTAGAGTTCTTATCGATTTCGTCTGGGCTGCCATGAAAGACATCATGACACAAGAGCTGAATAGGGCTTCACTAGCTCATGGATAAAGACAAGGCATGGTAAGCCGCCGGCCCTGTTTGAGCATAAAATCAAATGGTATCGCAAGAGGCTGGAACTGTATTTTGCTGAGGGAGGTTCCGAGATTCCTACGATTTCAGCCAACTCTAAAAACTCATCGACAGTCTGTCCCGTGTCCAACTTGATCAAAAGCTCTCCAGCTCGGAAACTCTGACCCTTGTCTTTCTTGAGACTACCTACATTTGGTAGTTTTCAACCCTTGCCTAGCCATACACTGAGAATGCGGCCTCTTGCACTTGAAGAGCAGTACGTGAAGGGTACTTGACCCCCTCTCGACCCCCAGAAGATTGGTCACGGCGGATGTCCCCATGTGGCGACATGCCGCTACATAGGACGCGACGACGATGATGACACGACATGCATCGCCAAGATATACGACGGGTGGATCACTCCATGGAGTGCTTGACCTCGAATAGACTCCGCATCGACTGCATGACGCTCGCAGACTTGGACTATTCCCTCAAAGCGTATCCCCATCAAACCTTGAAAGTCGACCATCCGTTGCCCGACACACTAGTCCGTCTCGCCATCCTCGGCAAGATCCTCGAAGCAAATACCCGGCTCTGGTAGAATCATGGGATCTGCCACGAAGCTCTTGACCCGTCCAACGCCGTCATCACCCGCCTGAGCCTCAGAAATATCTTACAGGGCCCAGGAACACCTGGAGTGGAAGGCTTCAGGATATGATCGGTGGTTTTAGACATGGACGGCAGCGAGGCGGAAGAGAGCGTTCTAGGCGACTGGGTTGATGTGAGCGGTCAAGTGGAGGGAGATGCTGGCAGTAACTAGAAGAATGACCCTAAAAAGATGACGAAGAAGCATCCTACGCGCAAAACATTGTAAAGAAACATATATTTAACATGAATCGACATTGTTCAGACATCAGAACTATATTACAGGAGCTGGGTCATGACTTCAACCCCAACCTCAACTCCAACCGCGGGTTTAAATAAAAACTCTGTAAATAACCTGCCTCTTTGTACATACTTAAACAACATCTTGACAGCTTAATCTACTGTATCCACAACATCACTGTGATAGGTATCGACAAAGACGCACAGAAAGGATACGAGGCAGGCCGTTGCCTACAGTACATACACACTCTCAAGTGAAATCTTCAGCACAGCACAAAAACTCTTTTCTTTCCATCATCGCTTTTCCCTCCCTCCCCTCCCCCCGCGCGCCTCTAACATAATCCTACAAACAATCATGAAGAGAAAAAAAAGAAAAACCACGCTTGTGAGCGCTGTTGACCCTAAAATCTAATACTACACATTCAACAGCAATGCCACATTTGTCTCTTAACCCACCGCTTAGGTTTTCCCCTAGACTTTCTTCCCAACCCTAAACGCCCCATCCCATGATTTGTATGTGTCACGTCTAAAACGTCCCAGAAACATAATTGCAGCCAATAAACGCAGCCATCAAATGCCATATGTCATGCCCATTGTGCAAGAAACAACCCGCCCTTAATACCCTGGTTCCGACTCTTCAGACTTTTTGCTGAGAAACCTCAAACTCAACCGTGTTGAGTTAGTCTGCCATTGCTGTGTAGAATCTGGCGGTTCTTCCTCCGTTAATGTTCGAGAAGCGGGGGTTGACCACTAAAATCATCATGCTCTACGCCACTGCAGGGCGCAGGATAGCCTCGAAGCGGGCGGCAACCTACAAGATGCATGTCAGAATAGATTCAAGAATGTGAGAGCTAAAAGATAAAGCAAGACATACCTCAGGAGCCGCCTTGATAAACGGTAACTCAAAGAAATGAAATTTTTCATTCTTGAGCAACTCAAGGATCGTTACCACCAGACCCCACGGCTGAGGCCAGTACCCAACCATACGCTCCAAGAGGATCCGCACAATCTGCTGTCGGATCTCGGTCTCCTCCGGGTCGTTAAGGTCGTGACCAAAGATCTCAACAATCACGTGGCTGAAATAGTTTGTAGACGCATTGGCGAACCTGAGCTCGTTCATCATGCTGCTGACAAGATAGTACCGTGTCTCGGCCGGCACCTCTGTGACCAGCATGTGCAAAGTCTTGACGTCGGGAGCCCCGGGCACAAACACGGGCGCATCGCTGTTATTGACAGCGCGCTGGGAGGCCACATGGGCAATGTGGGAGACCACGGCGTCGACAACCCGGCGGTCGACAGTGACAGGTACGAATCCAAAGGCGGTCGACTCGGTGTCGGCGTGGTGCATCGCGTGCGTGATTTGAGCGATGGCGTCTTCCGAGGGTCCGTTTTGCAGTGACTGCTCCAGAATGTCGTAAAGCCCAAGTTCCCGAAGTTGACCAGCGAAATCATAAGAGCTCACCACTGGGTCCTTCATCTCGGGAATCCGATCAATCTTGAGTCCTGGACGGAAAGGATCGGGGACCTTATCGAATGGTGTTGTGCTTGCCGACAAAATCATGTTGATGAGCTGTGTGGCATGCGGCGGCAGGCACTGGCAGAGCTGCACATGGTTGGCGGAGAGATACTCGGGGAAGTCGTGGAAAAGCACGGCCAAGAGCTTTACGGTGCCCGAGTACAGGTCCTTAGCAGCAAGGGACACCTCGAAAGCTTTCAACATATTACCGAGATAAGAGAAGAGGTGGGTGAGGAGCTTGGTGAAGGGCTCCCAGCCTGCCTGGTTGGGCATGCGCAAAATTGTTGGCAGAAAGGCGCGGTGAGCCAAGAGACTGGCCCATTGGAACAAGAAGCCAGGGTACAAGGCCGGTCGAAGGTCCCACAAGCGTGCCGCAAAGTTGAGCACAATCTTTTCGCTTTCGCTTTCTGGGAACTTCTCCGTCAGGTTCATAGTCTGATGGAAGAGATTCGAGAAGAAGCGGAAGAATACTCGTGGGTTGAACGTGTCCCCACGTCTGATGTGGTGGCTGTTCAGCACAAGTATCCCAAGAGCGAGAACAGAGTCCAAGAACGCAACACGCGAGGAGTCGTTGGTGCCAGGGGCGTCGTGGGACTGCGTAAAGATGACGATCATCCTGACAAGAGCATCGATGGCTTGATAACCCTCGGTGCTGACGCTCTCAAGGTGGCCGCTCTGATCGGCGCGGTCCACAGCTTTGTCAATAGCTTGCCGAGCGAAGACGAAGAAGTCCTCCTTGGTGATAATGTGTCGCCGCCAGTTCAGCTGTTGCACAAATTTTACAGCAGCCTTTTCCGAGGCATACGCATTGTTGCACAGTTGCACCCATTCGTCAAAGATGTAGTCAAACTGCTCGAACTGAGCCTCGGGAGTTCGGTCAGGATGGACCTCAGGCGCAGGTCCCAGCACTTTGGCCTTGAACCGTTGGCCACCTGGGACTTCGGGCTCTTCTGATATCCATGCCCAGGCTTCCTCCAAGCTCTGAACGAAGTCGGTGTAGAGATTGACGGGGGCGTCGCTGAACAGCGTAAGATCCATCAATGACTCGAGGAACTCAATTGAACCATTGCTCCGTTCCTGCAACGCCTTTGCCATGGCTGCGTCAATGTTGTGCCAATCAATGAGGTCCGTTCTGAGCAGTGCCGAGATCAGGGGCAGATTCAAGAAAGCGCTACCTGGCTGTTGGTAAAACAGGAAGCGGATTTGCTGACTCGTAGCCGGTCCAGCAACCTTGCGCAGTGTCTCCAGCACATGAACCAGAGTCTCCAAGAGGAGAAGAGTGGGCTCGGGCTGCTGGCGGAACAGAAGCTGAGAGATTTGGTTCGCCACGTAGACCGCGAATTCATCAGATGTCTGTTGAGTCTTAATCGTAAGCTGAACGACAGCGTCATGAATGCTGATAACTTCATGGGACCGGGGGAGGTCGTCAAAGTGCTCCTCGGGCGTGTTGGTAGTGGCAGCCGCCAGCTTCTCTAACAAGCTGTTGACCCGATCTGCAACGTTACGAGCATCGACAGGACTGATACCGGGTTGTCGCCCATTGACCATGCCAGCGTGAACAGGAGGATAGTGCTGAGCCTGCACGCCCATGTGAGGCAGCGATGGGGTTTCAGCAGGAGTTGGAATGGTGGAAACCGAGTTGTACTGATCACCAAGGACTTCGTTTGCAATGGACCTAGCGTCCGAAGACGAGGGGACGTGCGAAGGCGTGACGGAAGCGACAGCGACAGCGGCAGCGGCAGCGGCAGCGGCAGCAGCAGCAGCAGCGGCAGCAGCAGCAGTCACTCTTGATTGCCGGGCAAAGTCATCATAGATGGCCATCTGCTCGGCATTGAGTCCGCTCAAGCTAGGCTGCAGCTTGAAGGGAGGGGGAATGGTCATGGCCCAGCGGCTCAGCCCTGGGTCCATAAATGGCTCGTTGGGTCGCTGAGCACGGTGCCGACGCCGCGCCTCCAGATCGCCTTCAATGAGATCCTCAATCTCAGGGACGCCACGCTCCTCGGCCGACTTCTCGATAATGCTCGATGCCAGCTCCATGTTTGAGTTGACACACAGCATAATGATACCCTCGGGGAGGCCCTGAGGAAGTTCCGAGGCAAGATTACGAAGGTAGTTGGTGAAGTTGGCACGCAATGGCTCCTTGGAGGTGACAAGTGCCAAGCTTCCAGCAGTAGACTTGACCATGTTGACGGCAGCCATCCGCACCCTGTTCTCGTCGCCCTCGGTGGCGAAGTCCTTGCGGATCATCTGGTGCGTGGAGATGGCCGCGATGGTCACGGACCGATCAACGACAGGCTGGATTATCTCCTGCAGAGCGCGGGTGAGTGCCTGACGGACAATGTCGTGCAGCTTCGCGGCGCTGACAACCTCAGTGGACGGAACGCTCAGGTTGGGTCCCAAGTCGGGAATAGCAAGAGCCGGGTGCGAGACAAGTGAGCTGTTCACTCCTGCCATGCCATTGAGAGACAGGCTCTCAAAACTGTCAAGACCATCTGGCCCAACCAAATCACCCATGTCTCCCTCGAGAGGTGGCCGATTCAAGATCTCACCAGACGGCTCAATCGCCTCATGATCGAGATCGAGGCACTTGCAGAGGACCTCAATCTCAAACTTGAGATTTAGCTTGAGCTCGGCGTTGTGGTACAGCTCAATGAGGAGGTGTATGATATCCATGAGCCAGGGGTTCGGCGGCCTAAACACATTCGAGTTGGCTGCCTGGGTCAGCACCTTGCAGACAAAGGGGATGACGACAATGAGACGCTTGGTATCGAGAGCTTCGATCAGGAGCTGTCTGAAGGCAATGTTGCTATGTTTGATAGGCTTATCACGAGCAAGGGTCAACAGACCGAGCCAGCCGCCCAAATTCTTCAGGTGAGTTCTCTCCGTCGAGTTCTGCTGCGTCAGCTCCGAGTTGAGCATGCGCTGGACGCTAACATAGGTCTCCCTCAAGACTTCGGTCCACAACAGCCTGTCCTCAAACTGCTTCACCAGCTCCAGATAGACGTGATGGTAGTTTGGCTGCATCTTGGCACGCTCTTCTACCAAATGACTGGCGAACCACTGCTGGTGCTTGACTTCCAACATCTTCTGGAGCTCCTTGAAGATGGACTGCAGGGTCGTGTCGGTTGCATTGTTGAGGGCAAACTGGATTTTACCCTGGGCATCTGCCGTGGGATCTTCATAATTGATACCAGCGGGAGGCGGACCAACATTCACGGATAGGAACGGAGGGGGGTGCTGTTCCGGGGTCAGGCTGTCCTCCAGACCGCCGTTGGTCAGTTGCTTGTCATTGCCCGCAATGGCCGGAAGGCCGTTGCGAAGTGTTCGGGCCAACTCCTCGTCATGCTCGCGAACCACCTCTTCCGCCTTCCTGTACGCCTCGGTGCCTTGAAGTCCTGGTATCATGATCAGGTCTTTGCAAAACGCGGGCCATTCCCGCAGCCGGCCAAAGAGCTGCATGAGCGCCTGGAGGCCGAACTTGTACATGGGCTCGTCAGGACGGTTCTCCTTCACAGCTTGCAAGATCATACCCAACCCAATCTTGAGAGGGAGCCCCGATATCAACTTGTGCGATATGATTCCGCCGAAGAGCACCGCTGTAGTGGCAAGGGCCTCGAGGGGATAATCGACATAGTGCGCGTATTCGTCAAACAGCCCATGAATCATACATGCGAAGATGTCCTGTTCCAATGGAACGCGTGAATGTTTGTAGTGCTCGAGGACCTCGACCACGCTGCGAACCTGCAACTCATCGCCGTACATTTTCTTGTAGTGTTCTTCCATTCTGGCTGTGGCTGCTGCCGGAAGCATGTTCCCATCCCGGCCATTCTCGTCAAGTATGTCATCGTAGCCCTCCCCATAGTTGATCAGGCGCGGGTAAGATGTTATACAGTGCCGCTGAACATTAATCAAATCCACAACAGAAGCTTTGAGGTTAAACCTATCCAGAATGTCGAGCATCAGATAAACAGTCTTGACCTGCAGGGGGGTGGTGGCTTGTCCGTTGTCTCCACCGCGCTGGTACGACTGCTCCAGGTTTGTTTTGATCAGCAGGAATTGATTTATGGCCCTCGCCATCTCGCCTGGACGCTCAGCATTCTGGCGTGCCCACTGCTCCAAGTCTAGATAGCCTTGAGCATGTGCATAGGCAACAAGATCAAGCCCAAACCCAGTGGGAAGGAAAACCAGTTCCTGGAGCCAGTTGTGCCTCACAGCAAACTCGAAGATATTAGGCAAAACGATGGGCTTAAGAGCGTGTTGCTCTTCGAGCCGCTGCGTCACCCACACTTTATCCCGTCTCCAGAGGCTGTCCATCACAAAGTCGTAGTTGGGTGTCTTGTTAATCAGAAACCCTTCAAAGAGCGACGCCAGCGTCTCCTCAGCCATAGTGGGCCATGGTTTTGGCACTCCGAAAGCCGAAATAACAAAGACGTGCAGATTAGGCACAACAACGTCTTGAAACAACCGCTTAGCCTCTGTGCTCTGCGAGGCATGCATAGAATGCAGAGCGACATTGAAGACAGCGGACAGGGCGGCCTCGGAGACCAATGGGTGTCTGACGGCATTGGCAGCTATTTCTTGGATTGACCGGTCTGATTGCGCATATTCCTCCACCGTGAACGTCGGTTTCAGGCCCGGGATGGTTGTAGCATCGAGTTGTTCCGGCGTTAGTGACGCATAGGCGCAGATGAAGGAGAGCTGGGTCTCGGGATTCTCCCACTCTCCACCCCACAGCCGCTGGATATTGAACCTCTCAGGATGCTCAAGCGCGATGGGTAATAATGCGTTGTACAGCCGCAAGAACTGTGCAGATGTGATCCGTGCATTTCCATGATCAAAATACGAAACGACATCCTGCCACTGGAAGCTGTCGGGAAGAACCCGCCTCAAGGCCGCAACTAGAATCGAGGGGTTGTGTGAGGGGGTCTGACTGATGGTGGTATACAGCAGCGCCGCAGATACCTGTTCTTCGGACAGCTGAATGTTGGATGGTCGGTTCTGGAGATAGCTCACGCACGTCTCCTCATCCTGGGTGAAGGCAGACCCGACACGGTATATGTAGAGGGCCAGTGCGTTCGGCGGCCTGTCGGCGAGGAGGCGAATCAGATCCAGAGCTGCGAGGACCTGTGAGGGGGGCGGTTTTCCCTCTCCTGACTGTGAATATCGCATCGACACTTTGTACTCGAGCTCTTTCTTGGCAGCAGCATTGAAGTTCGGTGGGTGAAGTTGTATGAAGCGGTCGAGTAGTTCGGCAACAAAATCGGGGCTTATGCCCATGTGTTCTCCAGTCGGCCGGCTCAAGATGTTCACAAAGGTTGGGTAATTGGTAGACAGGATGGCATCCGCTGCGATGATGCAACCATGTCAGTAAGGGGAACTGGCGCACTACACGCAAGAGCTGCTAACCTTTGGTCTTTAGGTCAGCCCTGGTACCTAGTTTGAAGGCCAGGGCCAGAAGTGTCTTCTCAAGGGCATCCAGTTGAAAATGCTCCATAAAAGTTGACAAGTCAAAATTGTGGAATATATCGTCAGTGCCCGTCTCGATCGATTCGGCGATCTTCCTCGCCTGGCTGAAATCTTTGGCGAGCAGTTCCATTTCGGCAACGAGGAGCTGGATGTTGTTGTTGTTGTTGTTGTTGTTGGAGTTCGCTACTGGCCGCCCCGAGCCGGGGAAGATCTGGGAGGCATTTGAGGCCACCAGCCGCGTGAAGTATCTCGAATAGACATCCATGCCGTGCTCATCGATAAGCTGCGGAGAAGCCATAGCAGAAGGTTAGCACTCGGTTAACAGGATGCATAAGTACGTCTGAGGTGTGGCAGTTTGATAGCGGGGCAGCAGAGGACACAAGGCTGACAGCGGCATAAAGGGCGATTGGCACCGCACCTTTCGCAAAGAGTCTGTCTGTGACTTCCACCTTCTCGGGTCGTCCTTGTCCTCTTTGATGGTGCTCAGGAGCAGGAGAACCTGGGCAACTGCAATCTTGGTCAGGGAGCTGGACCCAGTGGGGCTGCTGGTACTGGGGCTGGCACCGGCACTCGGCGCACCGTGATGGGAGGGACTCTGAGCGTGGGCGAGGCCAGTGTGGAGGGGCTGGGAGGCAGGATTGGGTGTGAAGGTTCCCTTCCAAAAGTGGGGGACCATGGATTACCAGGTGGAATGCTTTTTGGAAAAGCCGGCGCTGCTATCCTGGGCGAGGCCGGACAGAGCGACTCTTGCTGCGGTGAAGGGGGAGCGCGAGGCGCTAGACGGGACGTGGTACGGCGGAGGGGTCTCTTGCGGGATCTCTGCTGGGCTCTGAGGGTTACGAGGGTTACTGCTGGCGGGCTTGTGATCGCGTTCTAGTGATATCGTGGGTACTAATAGCAGCAGACTCTCGGCGGGGGCCACGGACGGGGGTGCGTGGATAGGGGTCGTGATGGAAAGTCAAGAGTCGCTTTTTTACGACGTTGTTGAAGGGAAAGTGTTGCTTGCCGAGCTAGGTATCCCTTTGAGTTTGGGGCGCTGAGATGCTTGGCATCCACAGCCAATCGTAGCAACGGAAGCGTCTGAATCACGTGAGGATGTACTTGGAAATGCTCGTTCACGCCCGCCATCGGGAGGTCTTGGAAATGTGGGGTGACGAGGCTCCAACGACGGTTTGTTTGGTGCCTGAAGAATTAGGCGACATTGTTCTTTTGTGGCCCCTGGTGCATGCACTTGTACATTGTGTACATCAAATTGTCTACAATTGTTCATCAGAGGCCCTGTAAACACCTCTCGACACATCAAACTGATCGTTGAAGGCCCTTTGCGAGATAGAAGAGGGCATAAACTGATGTTAGAGAGGCTTTAAAAAACGCCGAATAGGCCTTCGGAGTCAAACAGGCCTTATTAAAAGTTGGACGGTCTTAAAGGTAGTGAACAGGCTTCTCGACTATCTTTTTAAGACCTCTAGTTTATCTGTTTAAGACCTCTAGACTGTCTGTTTAAGAGCTCTAGACTATCTTCAAGGGCCTACCGACTATTATTTAGGGACTGTTGGCTATTATTTAATGCCTTCTTACTATCTTTCTAGGCCTTTCCTCTAAATAACAATCTCCTTTCTTTCTGTATACAACGTGAATATCCAGGTAGGACAACGGATCGATGGTCGAGTCTTGCTTACGAATATGCATTCCATCCTTCAATCTCAATCTCTATATGTAAAGGCAACCAACGTTGTAGGTGAGTCTTCAATATTTGTATTCTGTAAAGTTCTTGTGCTCACTGCATCACAGTGCGCTGATATCCAACTTTTGTGGGTCTTGTGACTAACAATCCCCCCCCTGGCAACCTGGAAGTCAAGCTTTCCTCCCCATTTCTTGGTTTCCATACAGAACGTCCAGTCGTCGGGTCAAGCTTTCTTTTGTCTCTACGCCAATCGTATTGATCAGCATGCTTGTTTCTGGCCGGCATAAATACACGTATGATCCTATCTGTATTCACTGCATCCCGCCCCCATATCGAACTCCTTCTACTAAAATTGCGACATGGCTGTTGGTCCAGCTTTGCAGAATAACCCACTTACAGGCGGCTCACGAGCTGCTTCTTTCGCTCCTAGCGCCCCAGCAAGTCTGTCATCCCCGACTGCACGGTGTGGTACAACGGCCAATGGCAGCTGTCGCTGCGTAGCAACAGTGGCCAGGCCCAATACCTGTGGGCGGGATCTCCGTCGTCCGCTTCTTCGTCCGGCAGACTTGTTGCCGAGAAATCAGGGCTCGGTCTCGATGTTCATGGATGGCAAGGTCCATTTCGAACTTGTAGCGTTGTTGGCCGTTGTCCCCTCATCAGCCTACCCGTGCTTGGCGGAGTCCTTGGCAGGCTTTTAATCACTTTTCGTTTCTCCCATGTTCACATCCCTTTCATCTTTTCGGTGGTCGATGATTCCCTGACACTCGCCAACGACTGGACGGTAGACCAGCTCCCTCTCGCATCTTAAACCCACCTCAACCTGGTGCTCACAGCATCCTTCAGGGTCCACAGAGCGATGGAGGGAAACACAAGCGCAAACAACCCCACAGGCAAGGCTGAGATCGACAGGGTGGAGAAACGTCAGGAGAAAGACGAGGCCGAGGAAGTCATCGCCCTCGAAGTGCTACCGACACGGATTCAGTTCAAGGATTCCCTTCCGAGTCGGTCTTCCAGGGAGTTTACGGAGCGTGGTCGAAGCCTCAGCAAGGGACGCAGTCCAAGTCCGCCTTCTACTGACCTTGGCCCTGGATTTGCCGAGTATAGGGGTGACGTTGGTGGTCATGGTTACGATGAGACCGAGGTAGACATCATTGCGGTGCCGTGTCCTGGGGCGGATCCGATTCAGACATGGATTTACGACAGCGATTCCAGCAGCGCCGAGTCCAACTACCATGTCGAGGTTGGGTCGCACATCTCTCGCAGTAATCAGAGCACCCGAAGCTCCCAGAGTTCTCTTCGAAGGTCGAGCCCATGGGTCACTCTGAGGCTGCGGGAGCGCGTCAACATTGCTCGGGTGTTTCTGTACAGGCACCGGCACCTGGAGGAGGGCTTTAACTTGAAGTCATTGGCGAACGATCTGCTCGAGCAAGTGCAGAACATTCGCAAGGGGTCTGTAAGTACACTTTGCTGTCTCTTATGTGTCTCCCAAGGGGCCAAATGCTGATGGTAAACGGCAAAGTCTCGGCCTCTGTTTTTCATTGCGCATAGTATTGGCGGGCTGGTAGTCAAGAGTGCTCTGGTGAGAGCCAGTCATAAAACCAAGTATCAGGATATCATGGACGATTGTCATGGCGTTACATTCTTTGGTAGGCTTCTGGTGATGTTGACAATGTGGCGTTTGGTGAAACCAGACTGACAAAGCAACAGGGACACCTCATCGCGGTTCAAGTTACATGTCCATGCCCAATCTCAAGGACAGCATTCAGGACCTTCTTCAGCTCGAGTCGCCTCTTCCCAGATCGCTTACGGATGAGATTCTCGTCAACAATATCAAGTTGAAAGAGTTGCACGACCAATTTGTGGACATTGCAAGTGAACTCCGCCTCTGGTCGTTCTATGAGACTCGGGAGTGTTTACTTTCGGGATCTGGTGCCCAGTTCACAAACGAAGTTCAGTTTACTGCCCCTTTGGTGTCAGTCAAATCTGCCGTCCTTGAGATTTGGCAAGAAGATATCTTCGGTGTCGAGAGTGATCACACGCACCTCGCCGCTTTTGGCCCAAATAACGAGGAGATTTTGCATTCGTATCTCGGGGACTTGGCAGGTGCGGTCCTAAAGTCGGCAGAGCTCAGCCGGGATCATGTTCATCACCCGCTCTATCTCAAGAGCCATGTCCGGGTCGAAGTCATTGGGTTCTACGAGGATCCAGATGGTTGGACGGCAGCTACACAACATTACACTGGCCAGGGGTCAGACCCCAATGTCGAATCGGGATCCATCATCCGTCTGTATGCCACAAAATACCCGTACAAGGACTTTTTGAAGAAGGGGCCAGAGAAATGCCTGTCTGAACGACTACACGATCGCTCCCAGAAGAAAAGGAGAAGACCGCGGAGCCCACACCGTACTGGTGGGAGGTCAGACCTGCGTCCACCTCAGTTGCCTCACGAAACAACAGCCGATGCCAACATCCTGGGTATCGACCAGGATCAGCCTCATGTTGAGCATCAGGGCGGTGCAGCAGCTGGGGCAAGGCCAGAAATTATCATTAGCGGTGGCTCACCTGTCGCTCTTGAAAGGCCAGCGTTATTAAGAGTTCCCGCTCAAACTTTGCCTGACTTACGGCCACCAAGCCCTGAGAGCTTGGCCAGTGTGTCTACCACCATGTCGGATCCGTTGTTCATTCAAAGGAAGGACTTTGTGGGAGATGGACCTTTGACGGTGGACTTGCTGGCCAAGCAACAGGCGGAAATCATGCTCAAGGAGCATGAACTCGGGGCGTCTGCCGGCTTTTCTCGGCCCAACCCGCAGCTTAGGAAATTCACATGGATCCATATGCCGTTCAACAACCCTGTTTGGGTCAGGGAAATCTTTCATGTTCTTTCCCAGACCCAAGGCCATGATTTCTCGAAGCTCTTTGACTACGATAACTGGCAATCGAAACACATTCAGAACCGGCATTCCGAGTCCCAGCCAGCGTTTCTCAAACCGACCTGCAAGTATTTGACCAATACAGGCATAACCTCGCCACGGCCCACCCCTCTGGTTGGCCCATCGTCGGCTTTCCCGCTTACACTGACGCCAAACTGCTTGTTCGTCTACATGCCATACCTTCACTTTGACACCTACTGGAGCATGATCAGGCGCCGAAAGATCATCAGGGAGCGCCGAGAGCGTGGCAGGGCGAAACCGGTCCCAAAGCATGTCGCCGACGAGGAGTCTCTTGAACTCAAGATGATCTGGGAATACATTGGCTTCGACCCTCCTCTCAACTGCCGCAGGACACTCGACCAGTTTGGCCATCATTCTCTACGAGATACCAACTCCCGCGACGATGATCAAATGCTTTACAAACTCACCAAAAAGGACATGTTCTCCCTCACGAAATCACCCAATGCTTTTACCACCAAGTCACAGGCTGGTCCAGCCGGAAGCTCAATGTATTCCAACAAAGGCTCAGCAGGGAGCAACTCCGGCTCTCACAATGACGACGATGACTATGAAGAGGAAACTGAAGCCGAGCTTCGAGACGGCTACGTCCTCATGGTCGACCAGCTCTGGCTCTGGTCCATCGACAAGACCACTCTCACCACCTTCTTCCCCCGCCGACACTCGACTCCCACCGAGGGCACTCTCTTCCACCAGGCCGACCTTCGAAACAGCGTCTACAACGAACTCAACGGCGATCTCACCGGCCGCACCGAAAACGCCCTCGACCTGGCCGCCCTGATAGTCTACCATGCCGTTATCGTCTTTCTCGACCGCTCCACCCACCCCGACCTCGAAATTTTCCGTCTCTTCGATGAGGCAATTGGCATGCTAGCCGAGAGAATGACGCTAAACATGAAGCAGTTCCGTCTCCAATCTCTCAGCATGGACGACGAAGACGACGAGGAAGACACCGATTACTCCGACTGGGAGGGTGAGAGCCCCGCCTCCATCAAGAAACGTCACAGGAAGGAACTGGAGAGGTCGGAGAGGGAAAACAGAGAAAACACGTCTGCTCTACTCGAGCTGGCAGATTTGAAGGACGAGTTGACGGTGTTGCAGACTTTATTCAAGAACCAGGAGTCGACAGTGAGGCAGATGAAGGAATTCTATGAGTTGCACTGTAAGGAGACGAAGAACAATTGGCAAGAGCCTTTGGATGACGCGTTGGAGTATCTGGATGATTTTAAGGGAACCGTGACGGAGATGATTGAGAGGGTTAATACCACGAGGAACGATGCGAGTGCTGCCCTACCTACACTGACGGTATGAATCACAGGATGCTAACAGTCTCATACAGTACGAAAAAATGCTCGAAATGGTCCAGCGCCAAGCTCAAGTCGACGAAGTCCGCTGGTCACGTCTCCAAGCCGAGCTCGCCTCCAGCCAAAACCTCTCCGTCATGATCTTCACCACCTTCACCGTCATTTTCCTCCCACTTACCTTCTTCACTGGCTTGTTCGGTATGAACGTCACCAACTGGCAAGAAAATGACGACATGCCCGACCTCGGCGAAGTAGGCTGGATCTCTTTACCTACGTCCGCCCTCCTGATTATTTTCTCGCTAGTTGCCGCGTTTAGCTGGAGGGTGCAAAGGGGCTTTAAATCAATCTACAAGATACTCAGGGGTGGATATAAGACTGTCAAGAAGGGCTATACTCAGAAGCTGGAGCCGATGTGGAGGAAGGAGAAGAAGAGGAGGAGAAGGCAGGAGAAGAAGAGAAAGTATGTGGAGAAGCAGACGGCGTGGAATAAGGATGGGACGTATGACTTTTGGGATATGGTCAAGAAGCAGCAGAGGAATATTCGGTATCAAATTCCGGATCAGAATAGGCGGACGTAGATGGATGGATATCAGACAATGAGCCGGATAAGAAGGGGTATATAGGGGGTTGTACATGCTTGGACATGATGATGTGATAGAATGGATAGCACATATATAGATAATAGTAATTTACATTAATAATTCTGCATGGCACGTCGTGGACAAGAAAATAGAGACTACGATATATAAACTAAAGGGCCTCAAAAGATAAATGAACAGGCCTCTCGACCCTCTTTTAAAGCCTCCCGGCTATCCCTGAATTCTCCCAGGCCCATCCTTTAAAGCTTCTCGATTATCTTCAAGGGCCTATTAACTATCTTTTAGAGTCTCTTTTCAGTAGCAGTCTCCATTCTTTTGTTCAAGACGTGCAGAGGAGGTCCCTGAAGGCCCGGCTTTCCTCGGCTGAGCGGGGTTAGGGCGGGTCTTTACCCCACGAAAAGAAGCCCCACCTAGTTTTCAAATGTCAGAGGCTTGACTGGCTGCGAAAGGTTGCGCCTCGGCGGGACGTCATTGAGTGCTCTTCTTGGCCGAAAAATAAAATCGGAGCCGGCCCTCGAGACGAGACGAAAGTGGAGTGGGCAAGCGGGTTGAATTGTGTGAAGCCGGAGTGACCGAGTCTGGTCGTTGACTCTTTTCTTCCCCTAAAACTGTACAATCGAATCCCCCGCCTTTGCTGTCTTGTCGTTCTTGCCGCCGACTGTGGAGTTCGTCTGGGGAGCGTCTGAAAGAACTCCGTATAGGGTCATAAAGTGACTGTTTTCTTCTCGGCCGAAATTGTTTCTCCCCCGCTTGACGACCGGGACATTGGATTCGCATATTATACGAGAAAGAGCGTCAGAATGTCGGCCTCTTCACGACTCACCTCGACCCTCTGCCGGCGGGCAGCCACGTCAACCACAAACCCCCCGTCTCTCACAGTTACGTCGGCGACGACAAGGATACGGACAGCACAGGTCGCGCGCGGGATCAGGAGCATATCGTCAACCACCCCCAGCAGGTTACAAAGACCCAGTGTCTCCCGCACAGCCTACGCCGGCGCCCTTCGAAGGACAACCGCTCTCCCGACAACCTCTGCCCGCTTGTACTCCAGCTCCGCCGCCGAGGAAGACACCTTCGACCCCGCGAGCATCGACCGAGAAAGTGACGAAGTGGACGTCTGCATTATCGGTGGTGGCCCCGCCGGTCTCTCAGCAGCCATCCGTCTCAAGCAACTAGCCAACGAAGCTGGCAACGATGACTTCCGTGTCCTCCTCTTGGAAAAGGCTGGGGAAATCGGCGCCCATATCCTCTCCGGAGCGGTCATTCAGCCCACCGCTATCAACGAGCTTATTCCCGACTGGTTAGCCGAGGACAACGAGAACCGCTTCGCCGGAGCGACACCCGCGGGCAAGGACTCGATGAACTTCCTCACCAAGAAGTTTGCCATCCCTTGCCCCACCCCACCACAGATGCACAATGACGGCAACTACATCGTCTCCCTCAACGAATTCACCAAATGGCTCGGCGAGCGCGCGGAGGAGGTTGGCGTAGAAGTCTACCCTGGCTTCGCCGCCTCCGAGGTCCTATACAAGCCCGACGGTTCAGTCAAGGGCGTAGCCACCAACGATCTCGGCATTGGCCGCAACGGCAAGCCAAAGGACAGCTTTGAGCGTGGCATGGAATTCCACGCCAGAGTCACCCTCTTCGGCGAGGGCTGCCACGGCTCCTTGACCAAGCAAGTAATCAAGAAATTCGACCTCCGCTCCGACTCCCAGCCCCAGACCTACGGCCTCGGGATCAAGGAAGTCTGGGAAGTCCAGCCCGAAAAGTTTCAAAGGGGCAAGATTGTGCACAGTATGGGCTACCCCTTGCCGATGGACACCTACGGTGGTGCCTGGATGTACCACTTTGGCGACAACCTCGTCTCCATCGGCCAAGTCGTCGCCCTCGACTACGCCAACCCCTGGCTCTCCCCCTACGGCGAGTTCCAGAAACTCAAGCAGCACCCCCTTTATAAATCCGTCTTGGAGGGAGGAAAATGCATCTCCTATGGCGCCCGCGCCCTGGTAGAAGGCGGCTTCCAATCAATCCCAAAGGTAGCCTTTCCCGGCGGAGCGCTCATCGGCGATACCGCCGGCTTCGTCAACGTTCCCAAGGTGAAAGGCACGCACAACGCGATGAAATCGGGCATGCTGGCTGCCGAAGCCGCCTGGAACGCGCTTCAAGTCCCAGACAGCAACTCCATCTTTCTGTACGACTACGAAGACGCCCTCCGCAACTCGTCAATCTGGTCCGAGCTAAAAGAGGTCCGCAACATGCGCCCCTCTTTCCACTCTCCCCTGGGCGTGTACGGAGGGATGCTCTACTCGGGCATCGAGGCGTTTATCCTCAAGGGACGTGTCCCCTGGACGCTGAAGCACAAGACGCAGGATCACGCCGCGACAAAGGATGCGTCTCAATGCAAAAAAATTGAGTACCCCAAGCCAGATGGGGAGTTGACGTTTGATATCTTGACGAGTGTTAGTAGGACGGGGACGAATCACGAGGAGGATCAGCCAGTTCACTTGCAGGTGAAGGACTGGGAGAAGCATACGCGGGAGACGTGGCCGAGGTGGAAGGGGTTGGAGAATCGGTTCTGTCCGGCGGGGGTGTATGAGTATGTCGAGGACGAGAGCAAGGAGGAGGGGGTGAGGTTCCAGATTAATGCGCAGAATTGTATACACTGCAAGACGTGTGATATTAAGGCACCGAGACAGGATATCAACTGGCAAGTTCCGCAGGGGGGGGAGGGGCCGAAGTATTATATGACTTGAGGTTTTTGCTAAGGTAGGGAGGGGTAGGGGCAGAGCTGGTTAAGTGGCGGACTGGTAATAGATATGGTGATGTATCTATACTGTGATGGGTTGGATGGGTGTTTTATGTATCATATGCTTGGTTTTGGCGGCATGGTTTCAAAAGAAGGTTCTCCCTGGTTTTGTTTTCTTCTTGTGTGTGCGTTGTCTGGTGGTATTAGACTGTCATGGAGTATATGGGTAGAAGAACCGAATACATTTCAACATGTAACGCTGTGAGAGCAAAGGTATCATGACAAGCGTGGAATGTAAGACCCAAGTCAAAGAGTTCAATTCACAAGCTTGAAAGGAAGTATACCTAACTAACACTTGTATTTTGCTAATACGTTCCATATCAGTAGGTCAAACATAAGAGGTGAAAGGTTCTCAAAAAAAAAAGGAAAAAAAAAGAAAAAAAAGAAATTTGGTATCCACGAAACGAAAGAAAAGCTACAACCACAAATTGCTCTCCCCAAACAACGCATGCTCCCAAGTGCTTCTCTCCGCTTTCTCGCAGCAAAAGAAGAACAAAGAAGAAAATAACATATGCTGAAAATCTTATATAAACACAATTTCCAAAAGCGACAGGCAGGAAAACATTGCCCTTCCTGAATTGCTCAAAACCCAAAAGCCTTTCTGTGGTGGTAATACCCTCCCGTCCCAGTCATCCCTTCCCTTAAGAGTTCCCATAAATATGATATGTCCTGTATATACTTGTTTGCCATTGTTTCCACCACTTAATCCCGAGCACAACGCCAGCAACCCGCAACCGCCCCTGATAAAATGCCATTTTTTTGGGAAGCCGAACCAGTACAGAAAAGATAGTTAAAATAATGGAGAAACCGCAATCGAACCAACACCCAGTTGTGTCGTCCGTCCGTGCTGCTGAGGATGTTGTTTGTGTCATGTAACAAACCACATACACCCACAAGGACTCATATCCGCAGCCGGCGGCCCCCCCTGTGAAAAGGCCCCCTCTGTTGTTCCCCCTTCCCCTCCCGTTTGCTCCGTCTCCCCCTCCCTTGCCCTCAATTTCTCAGGCGGCCCCCCACCATTCCCTGGCTGCCCTGCTGTCGGCCTCCCAAACGGTCCAACAACCTGCTGCTCATTCTCCAAGATCTTAATCGTCACCGGCTTCCCCTTCCCATCCATCACCACCTTCGCCTCTTGCGCATACCCTGTGATCTCCATCTGGGTACACTCCGGCACCCGCGCTGCTGCCGTCCCTGTCGTTGTCGGAACCCTCCTTTCCGCGAGCTTGATAACTCTCGGGTAGCCAGGGGGAGGAGGAGTGAAATTCTCGTCTACCGGACCCCATCCTGACCCGAATCCTCCTCCTGTCGACGTCGGAGATGGCGGAAAATCGAGTGTCTTGGAATCGCGCGGCTCTGGCCAGTAGCCTTTTGGCTTGGTGTTGGTGGGAAAAGCGCTTTCGCCACCTGGTGGTGACTGGCCGCCTTCTGGGGGAGGGGGTTGATTATTGGGGTTCTCACCGCCGACTGGGGCTGACGAGGTTGATGTTTGCGGTGGCGGTGTTTCCCCTGGTGGCGGCGGTGCTGTCTGCGTTAACAACGTTGTGGAAGAGAATAAGGATGATGTTAATGTGGAGGTGAGGAAAGACTGGAATGGCCCTCTTCCAGGACCTCCCGGGCCGCCTGGTCCCCCTGCCGATAATGGCGGGATTCCGGACCAGCTCGAGTTCTGGTGGGGATAGATAAACATTTCGAGGTAGGTGTCTGGCCACCTGCAAACCCATGGCTTGTCCCCAACTTTGGCGATATTTTTGCGCTTAAAGTCGGACATCCCAGCCAGGTTGCGAATATTTCGTTTCGTGACAGAAGGAGTCGTTGGTGAGAGAGCAGCTTCGGGAAGAATGACCGTCTTGTCGTAGGTCAGCATCTTGTAGAATGCTGGGCCGCGCGTGGGCTCGAAGGTGTCGTTGACCAACCCTAGTGTAACCGGTTTCTCGACCAGGGGTGGTTGTTCGCCATACGAGTACACGTTATTCAGCAACGTAAATGAATGGTTGCAGTTGAGCGTCATGCTGTGCTCGCCATTGTTTTCGCTTATTGTCAGATGCAAGCCGGCGATGACGAGAAAACAGTTCCATGCATGCGAGAGAGTTGGATCCTGAAAGCAAGTATTGGATACGCGGTTAGTAGTAAGCGGCATGCTGAAGGTGCCCACTGGTAATGGTTGGAGATCAGCTGGTGGTGGTATTGGAACGGCACCAAATGTTGGTATAGGGGCAGGCGAGTTGAATGGTGACCTAGACACATCGTTAACAAGATAAACCGCAACGCCCAATGGTTTCAGCGAGCTCACCATGAACCATCCTTGCGCATTGGCCGTTTTTGTCTGGACAAGAACGTGCCGATAACTGAGCCCAAAATCGTCCCCACCACCAACAAGATCAGAAAGGTCAGACATATGGCCCAGTATGGGACGATGCCACAAAGCTTCCGCCTCATCCATAGTTTCCACCGCCCTGATGATTGCCCCTTTTCGTTCGCAACTTCTTCATAGGGTTTGATAACACGATTGCTGCTATCCGAAGTAAAGCTTCGCGAGGAGTGGCGAGACTGTGGAGATCCAAGATCATCTGTTGAGTCAAACTCGGGATTTCGTGTGGCTAATCCAAGCCCTCCCGCACCGACAATGGTGGAACCGGACGCTGTAATCGATGGTGGTGCGATTACCGCGGCTGGCGCTGCATCTGTCGTATCTGCCGTTTCTTGTGTCACTCCAGTCGGAGTAGAGGCATCAGCGGCCGCTACCTTGCGAGCATATGCCTCATCCGGATATCGTGTGTACGGCGGCAGCTGCTCAGTATGGCCGTCCGGACCTATGATATCGCCAGCCTCCTCGCCGTCTGCACCGACTCGCCGGCGGTATTGATCGGGCAGACCATGGAATCCCAATGGAATTCCTGTCTCTGGCACAGCTCCCGTTTCTGCCCCATCGCTCTGGGGATAGAGATCATATGGGTGGCTTGGTCCACGAGGGCCAGTGTAGGACGATTCTGATGCTGGCAGTGTCGACGATGTTGTCGTCGTGCTCATTGTCCTCGCCATCCTCACGTTCTGCGGATACATCTGGTAGGGATGTGATGGACCAGAGGGCCCTCTATACGGGCTTTCGGGTGTAAGATAGGTTGTAGATTCGGTAGATCCGCTCAATTGCCTGGTCAAACTTGCAGACTCGTCAACCTGTTCTGGCCCACTGTCTTGCCGTGCCGACGATGCATTTCGTGGCCTGGGTGGCTTCGATATACTGGGGGAGCGACCCATTCGTGCCGACTCCGGACTTCCATCGCCAAGGAGTGTACTGGATCGGGAGGCGAGAGACGGTGTCGACGGTGGTTGGACTTCGGGGGTGTACTCGACTGGCCTGAATCCATCTGCCACCATTCCCATGGCAGCCAACTCTGAGTCCTCATCTGCACTAATGATTGATATCCTCAGCGAGTTTCTCGTCGATAACCTCCTCTGCGGCTGATCAGTTTTATTTGGTGGAAGATCCATGGCGGTAGACTTGTATCTCGAGGGCTGGCGGTGTTCGGAGAGCCAGACGAACCGCTTGCCAACACCATCAATTGTTCATTGACTGGCGATGGTGATCGGCGGAGTCATCGACCCCCTTTGCCTGACAGGTCCAAGCAGCAAAGTGAGGAGAATGAATCTCGAATCGACCTAGTACGTGGCGTCGAAGATTTGTAGAGCGATATCCAAAGGTCTTGTTCTACTGTATGTCTGTCGTGGTGTTTGATAGTTGCAAGGGTGATTGGCAGGTGAGGTTCCAGTCCTCCGGCTGAAAGGGACAGGTTGGATCAGAGGTGCGCTTCTGCAGCAGCAGGTCTTGCTCCAGAAACCAAGAATCACCCAGGCCCAGCCACAGATTCGTTAACAGCCGGAATCACAGCGCGCAAGAATCGAAGGATGTCGGACTGGTCAGGAACAAGACAGTCTGGCACCGTTTCGGACTCAATATGGGGGGCAGGACGGCGCATGTTGCTATTGGTCGGCTGTTCACGGGGGGGGATGCCCTGGTCGCACCTCCCACCCCCCAAGGGTCTTTGGGCGGATTTGCGCTGGCGGGAGCATCAACACGCTTGGCAAGCTGCTGTGTGCGGTAGGGATGTGCAGGCTGGACCATGGCCATTGGCTGGGACATTCGATCGGACAAACCAAGGAACCTCACGGTCCGGCAGTGTCTGGCTGCAGCTACAACAAGCGTCCTGACGTACCCGTTTTCGTCTCGAGGTCCCAAGGTCCCAAGGCGGTCCTGAGCAAAAACCGGTGGTCGGACGGACATGAGCAAACTGAAGTTCGTCTGGAACTGGCCAAAAGCTTGCCGCTTTTCCCGAAGACGGCCAATTCCTGATGGCAATCATGGGTATCCATGAGACAACCATCATCCCAGGTCAATGACGGTTGATGCGAGTGAGAAGGTTCTTGACTGACAAATAGCCGCCGTTTGGCCGATGGCAGTCGCAAAAGAACGAGAAGGAATCTGGGGCAGACATTGCAATCTACAGGCCGCAGCGAAAACAATATCTCGCGGGGTCGGGATTCGCCTGGTTGATTTGAGCCTGTGGGTAGTATTCCCAAGCTGGAAGCAGCACCGGAGAATGTGGGACAAGCGAAGCGGCTGGTCAGATTTGCGCTATGGCGAGATGAAGTGCGAAAGGAGCGTTTGGCATTGCGCGAAGACGGCTGACAATGATCCTGAATTGATTCATAACGAAGTTCATCAGCGGAAGTACGCAAGCCTCAGTTGGAATACTTTGCTGCTCCAGATTCGTTGGGTGTTCCTGGCTATCTATGCCCAATGGGGAGACCCCTCCGATCCGAGACGCTGCTAGTGTTAGGTGTAGACCGTGCCTTACCGCACCTAGCTCGTGCTGCCGGAGCCATCTAATGCAATGCCTTCGGTTGATATGCCCGGTCCGCAGGTAAGAGGGCGGCAGGTGGTTGCTATAATTAAATGGGAAAAAAAGGTCTGGAGCGTTCTTTAACGTTTCCTGTGCCATTGCGAGGAATAAACGGAGATGTACTCAAATGGGAAGGTCGACGGAGACGTGAGCGTTGGAGCTTTGCCTGTTTGCGGCCAAGATCGATCGCGTGGGCTTGCCGGCCCGTTGCACGGTTACGGCACAGAACCCCGCGGTAGTTACCACTCCCCTGTCGGCTGGCAGGGGTGCCACGATTGCCGGTAGCTTCTAGCGTCTTGTTTGCAAGTCCATTCCCCCCCAGCAACATCAGATATTCTTTTTTGACGAGTATATTTATTATCGATATCTGTCGAGTACTCTTACCCGTCAATTGGAAATCATAACCGCACATCAACAACTGGTACAACCACACGGAGGAGAAGACAAGCTGCGGTCGTGAGAAGAAAAGCTCAACGACTGTGGGCCTCATCACTTACTACCAGCTACCAATGGCCTTTCGTCCTCATCGAGAGAGCAGAGAAGCCAGGAGCGGACACGATAAGCTCGACAGACTACGGCTTTTAATTTACCAATTCTTCATACAATTTTGTTCTTCTACGATGTTTCTAGGGCGTAGCCCCTCACCATTCGTGCGGAAATGCGGGGTAATCGGATTCGACAGCCTGGGTGTTAACCACACATTTTTTATCACCGGGTTTTCATCCCCGAGTCATTGTGACACGGAGCGGCCTCGATTTCTGGGGGGTGCCGACCTTTTGTCAGACAGCCTTATCAACATTCCCGACTCTCATCGCTCCTATGTTTGTCAAAATCGAACCATTTTGTCTCTCTACATCTGCTGTGCTTCTTCCACATCTCGGGCCCATGCAGGAGCTCTCTACGAAACACACCGTTGTGGTACAGCTGTCTAAGAGAAGGCAGATGACAGAATCTCTGGTTGAGGAAGCGAGGCCCGTCAGCTCCATTGAGGGCAATTCTGGCCGAGAGGACCATTGTGGCCTTGTCTGGCTCTTATTCCTCATAAGGCTCGGAGCACCTGCACTCTTCCGACCCTGTGTCCAGAACTGGCATTGGATAATTGTCGGCAACGTATGTTGCCCCGCTTGTTTGGGATGCGCCCGTCTTTGCTTCATCATAATCTCATCCAAAGCATCGCTCTGGCCTTGTGTTAGGTACGGCTCGATATCCGTCACCAGTATTGGCTGACTTCTCAGAAAAACAAAGCCAGTGATGCCCAAAGGGATTTTTGTTCCCTTTCAAAACACAACACGACATGCCCAACACTCGAGCGCAGCATGTTGTGGAAGATGCCCCTCATGCCTCTCATGCCCCTCACGACCTGACCAAAGCTGAGGTGAGAGAAGCACATTCTCACGGATAGCCGCAGCTTGACCGCCAAGCTGTGATGCAGTGTGAACACCAACCACAGCTCTCTGATGCCCGCACCCAGCCTGTCGCAACACTTCGCCTGCAAACCGGGGCACTGGCCTGTTGGATCCAACATGCACGAGACACGCTGAGCATGCCGCTCTACAGGTGGACTACCACTGCATCGTTGCCCGGCTTGTGCGCCAAACATCTATAGCCTGTAGCTTCCCGATCTCTCGCAGCCTATCACAAGGGGACGACTCTGAAGGCTCCATGGCTTTGGGACAGATCAGACCAGTCGGATCTGGTCTCTGATGAAGTTACCTGCTTGTCCAGCGCTGAGTAGCTCATCATCCTCCCACCTGGTCCCGGTTTCTATGTGTGAGACCATGCACCTCTGCAGCCTTCGAGCACACGCTTTGCCCGACTCAGCTGCAGGATAGACATCCAGGAGAGGAATGCGCAGCACCACCTCGTATGTGAGTACCACCCATAATCTCTTTCTCACCCTTAGACATGCGCCTACACACTCTGAGAGAGCAAGCTCCCCGAGCGTCTTCCATATTTACTTCTGTGCCCGTCTCTTCCGCCGATCTCTCTTCTCAGAAATTCCATTTCCCAACTTCAAACTCTCTCCGCCTTGGATTTTTTGGACGCTCTCCATTGGTGGTGATATCCTCGCTCTAGGCTACTCGGCCTGCCTGTATTACTGTTTGGCTCATCTATTCGGTGTAGGACAGTTGCTGTCCTACTACCCACGCATCAAAGTCTAGGCAGCAAGGCTCCTAGCCGAACCTCCCACCCTTTGCAGCTCTGGTCACCTATATCTACTTTAATCCCCGCCTCACTCCTCATCATGCCTCGCTCCAGCTCCAGCTCCGGCTCCAGCTCCGGGTCCAGCTCCAGCTCGCGGCGGATGAAGCAGCGGCTGCTTCCCAAAACCCCAGCTGTCAACACTTTAGTCTGGTTTACTGGCCGAGATCCCAGAAAAGTCAAAGGTGTCCGGGCCTATTATTACGACGATGATTTTGAGACGAGCAGCAACGGCTCGTACAACTCCATATGGTCATCATGGACCAGCAACCGCAGCAATGTCGAGTACTATCTAGTAGAGTCCAAGGGAGTGTATTGGGCCGAATATCCGGAACAAAGCAGAAAGTCAAAGTCCAGGCCAAGTGGTAGAGTTTCCCAACCAAGTGCCACAGCTGCTTGGGCCAGGAATGCCAGCGTCCGGGACGCCAGTAACGATGATGACTCCGAGTCAGATGACGGCAGCAGCAGTGATGGAAGCGAGTCTGAATATGGTCACCAGCAACCAGGTCCCTTTGCCCAACCACCAGGTCCCATGCGAATGGGTATGCCAAACGGCGGTCCTCCTCCGATGGGTCGCCCTCCAATGATGGGTGGTCCTCCTGGCCCTCCTCCCGGAGTCTTTCCACCAGGCTTTGCTGGCATGCCACGGCCCTCCCCTCATCCACAGATGCCTCCTCCTGGACATGGCATGATGCCTCCCCAAGGGTTCAGACCCCCTATGGGGATGGGAATGCCCCCTCCACCTCCAGGAGCCGGTCCTCCTGGGCCTTTCCCGGGCGGTCGCTAAGGAATCCAGACCTTTGTGAGAAACGGTAATCAAGAGGATACTGAAGGCGAAAGTTGTGGCGGGCACTTACCATGTATAGATTATGGGCTATGACATGGCGTTCCGGTTTCTTTTTTTGCTCTTTTTCTTTTTTTTTTTTTTTTTATAAAAAAATTAAAGGATTGAGGGATGGTTCGACTTCCCTTGTAACATCATGTCACATGTTGATCCGGACAACACGACAGATGTTCATGGTTCTTGGATGCCGAGTTTCGAAAGTACACACAAAAAAAAGGCTAGGCGCAGGTCTGACGGCGTTTTTGGGGCTTGGGGTGACGACGGCAGAACATTTGGAGCATACCTGTTTTATGGTTAACGATTATGGCCTCTGATGCATAATGAAGCTACTTCTTTTGCGCTCCACGCTGTTATTGCTCGTTGTCTTCATATGACATCTCGATGCTCTCCCAACTTGGCGCTGACCCTCGCAGTTTACCCTTACTAAACACTAGCCTCGCCAAGGTAGTACCTTTTAGCCTCTCAAGCCTTTGCAGGCTCTCATCTTTACAAATGCATTGCAAGCGACATCAGGACTTCAACTGATGTGCCCTGCAGTTTCTTCCATATCACATCTAGCATCTCACAAGCGCCATTCCCGGGGGCCTTCATCGTACAGTACACCCGCATGTGACGGATTCGTCACAGCGCTTAGTAGACTGTAGCATCATCACGGTTCCAATTGAGCAACAGTGAGTCGCGGAATCATTCTTTCTCTCGGGGGAGAACTTCACGGCGCCCGGAAGTCGCAATCTGTGCCTCAGGACAGGACAGCTCGGCAGAAAAGCAGGGCCGAATTGAGGAGGCAGCCATTGAGGCACTGCTTGAGACTGCACCCCGAGCGATGATGACTGTGCAGGAGGGCCTTGACGACCACTCACCAATCGGAGGGGAGGTACACGGCCTTGATCGGCGTAGCCGGCATCTGATCTGAGTTCCAGGACGGCCACCGACCGGCTCATCCGCTCGAGCTCTGGTGGCCCAACATATGGGATGCTGCGGCAGCAAGGCACACCACCGCCCTCACCTTCACTGCCCCGCATTCGACCTCAGTCCGCGGACTATGTCCAACTTTACCCCGCAACCATTGAAGGTGCACCATGGCAACGAACACTCACCTCGGACGATTGGTGGTCTCGACTCTCCAGGCAGACATGGGTACACCCACCGAGAAGATTATCCCATATCTTCCCCAGGCATCAACAGGCCAAGCATCAATATGGCTTTCCTCCGCTATGGTTACACACCTCCCGGCACTTCACGAGCCTTTCATAGTTCTTCACAAGCAGGCACCAAACAAGATCTAGAAGAAGATTGGCGTTGCACAGCAGTGGGTTTCTCGATGCCGAACCCATGTTTTGTAGCTTTCTACAGACATATCAGACACTGTCGTCGGTTTGTACCTAATGGGTTGCAGCACACAAACCCCACGACAGGAAGATGGTTGTGAGAATAGGAAGCTGACTTGTTTTGTGTGTCTGTCTAAACTGGGCAACTTGTCCAATCTGAGCGTCAGCACAGTTGATGCCTGACGACCAATCTGACTTTGTACAGCTGCGCAAAAACCAGAAAGAGCTTGTTAGCTTCAACAAATTGCCGCGAACCGAGCCTTGGGAATCTGACATGATGTTTCAGCGCAACATTGGCTGGAAGAAAAGTTGTTTATACCTTGATTTTGACTTTTACACATGATGCTGGCGAGGCAGGGCAAGGCAACTTCAAGGTCTGTTTAATCCTTCCCTGTCCCAACCGGCTCATTGTGGGGTTCCCTCCCTTGGTTGGCGGTGACGTTTTTCTTCAGATTCACAAAGTCAGGCACACATGTGGGGGAGGCTGAGCTGAGTTTCTCACTTGCTGTAACTGACACTAGTAACTTACTCGAGCTCTAGCAGCGGCCCACAACACCCGTCGTCGCAAACATGAGCCAATCAGACAATTCAGGTGTTTCCATGCCGGTTGTCTTGGTTCGCTTTAGGGGTATGCCGCCGTCTGCATACCAAACCTTTGTGCTGTACCTGTGTGCTTCTTGCGGGCCCTCTTGCCGGTGACTCTATCTGGCTTCTGACCAATGTCCTAAACAATAGTGCTGATCGCTGATGCTATGCTCTTCGCGCAGTGGGTACTGGTCCAGATCCCGATCGGTTACTTACTTCAATAACAACAAATGATGATTTGGTCCACATTTGGTAGACCGGTGCTTTGAAGGTTGGAGGACAGGCCGGGTGAGTTCAAGTGGTTGGTGGGACAGCCAACAAACACTTGGCACAAGACACAGACACACAAAGACACAGAGAACAAAGGAAAACTATACGGAAAGCTTCCACGACGGCGCACACTACCTAGTCTGTACAAGTCACCATCATCATCACAAGACAACGAGTTTGCGGCAAGGGCCTATTGGTGGCGTTGGAAGCTTGGCTTGGCATCTTGTCTCAACTACCCAAGGAGGTGGATCTTCTCGTAGGGCCATAGGGCAGAGACCATGATAGTGCTTTCGTCCTCACTGTTGGTGGACGTGGCCTCCCAATCCTACGGTCTTCACCCCGCCTGCGCCCCTCCTCCCTCCCTCGCAAGGCCGTCCGCCACGCCAGCCTGGCCTGCTTACCTTCCTAGGGTCTCTACCGAGAGGAGAGTAAGCCGCATAAGGTTGAGCCGCCAATGAGGGTTGCCATGGCGTTGATGATGCACATGGACGGATGCCTCCTCCTTCCCTTTTCCCATCAACCCCACGAATCAACAAGCGTTGACAAGCAGGGGTAGTGCACCTCCAGAGGGGTATCATATGCAAAGTGAACGTATGCATACCTCGCAGGCTGTGCTGCCTTGTGAGTCGACCAGATGGATCCATAAAACTTGCCCTACATTTTGATGAGGCTCTGGCAGACAGGGATTGTGGGTAGATATATATAAGATCCGTTCTTCTTTCACATCTCACAAGCTCCATTACTCAAACGACCATCTTGTCTTTTTGGTCTGAAAGAACAAGAAAACCCTCCCACCAAGTCCTCAAGGGGGTTTGACACACACCAAAGACAAGGAGCAGCATTTCAGTTGCTCTTGTTCCCGTCCGATTGTCTATAACTCACCCTCTTCCCCCCGGCCCATTCCCTCGTTCATCTTGTCATCACTACTCTCCCAGCCAACCTCATCATCAACAATGAACGAAACTCTCATCCCACCCGGGGCCGGCGAACCCCCATTAAGCCCCATCGCCATGCTAGACTACCTCTTCCCGGGCTTCACCCTCCTCGCCAACTTTCTCCAGTCCCACCTCGGCATCAACCTGAACCTCTACATCCCCGTCCTCCTCTCCATCTCCTTCATCGCCGCCGCCTGGCGCTATCTCTCCTCTTACCTTTCGGATCTGATGGAATCCTACCTCATGTCCGTTGTCGACATCCGCACCGACGACGAAATCTACAACATGCTCATGGGCTGGGTCGCGCAGCAGACCTTCTCCCAGGGCGCCCGCCGCTTCGTCGCCAACACCAACCTCAACTCGCGCATGTACTGGTGGATGTGGGGCAGCAACGACGAGGACGACGAGGACGACGGGACCGAAATTGATGAGACCGGGGCCGTCGTTTCCAAGAAGAAAAAGAAGGCCCTCGCGTACACGCCCACGTTTGGTTCACACTGGTTTATTTACAAGCGAAGGCTGTTGATCTTTAAGCGCCAACAGCCGGCGACGCAATCCCCCTTTTACACCACCAGCGAAAGGGAGGAGATTTCCATCTCTTGTTTTGGGAGAAACCCCTGGGTGCTGAAGGAGCTCCTCAACGAGGCGAGACAAATTTACCTCAAGCGGGACGAGGCAAAGACCCTCATCTACCGCGGCGCTCTTAAGGGGACGGGCCTGGAGCCAACCTGGCAGCGGTGCATGGCGAGGACTTCCCGTCCCTTTTCCACCGTCATCCTCAACGAGGACGTTAAACAGAAGCTGATTGAGGATGTGACCGACTACCTCAACCCGGCCACCCGCCGCTGGTACGCCAACAGGGGAATCCCCTACCGCAGAGGCTACCTCCTCTGGGGACCCCCGGGCACCGGCAAATCCTCCCTCTCCCTCGCCCTGGCCGGCTTTTTCAAGATGAGGATTTACATCGTCTCCCTCTCCTCCATGACCGCCACGGAAGAGAACCTCGCGTCTTTGTTTGCCGAGCTCCCCCGACGTTGCGTGGTGTTGCTGGAGGACATCGACACCGCTGGCCTGACCCACACCCGGGACCCCTCCCAGTCCGATTCTTCCTCCCCACCAGCAGATGGTGACACAACAGCAGCGGTGGTAGCAGACCCCAAAACTCCCGGAGGGAAACCGGTTCCCCCCCCCGGGAGGCTGTCCCTCTCTGGTCTCCTCAACATCTTGGATGGCGTCGCCTCCCAGGAAGGCCGCGTCCTAATCATGACAACCAACCACCTCGAGAAACTCGACAAGGCCCTCATCCGCCCCGGCCGTGTGGACATGCAGGTCAAGTTTGACAAAGCCGACCAGGGGATGACGGCCGCGATATTCAGGGCTATTTACGCCCCCCTTGAAGGCGACGATTTACCATCCGTTACCCCCACCGCAAACTCCCCTGCCTTGGCAGCCCTGGAGAAGAAGCTCATCCCCCTTTCTGACGGTGAACAAGAACGAAAAGAGGGGAAGGAGAGGCAAAAGAAGGAGATTTTGGATAGGGTTGACAAGTTGGCGGGGGAGTTTGCGAGTAAAGTCCCCCCAATGGAGTTCTCCCCGGCGGAGATTCAGGGGTTTCTGCTCAAGAACAAGAGGAACCCCGAGAAGGCGGTGGAGGGAGTGGAGGAGTGGCTTGTCGTTGCACGCAAAGAGCAGAAGGAGAGGGAGGTTGAGCAGGCCAAGAAGAAGGAGGAGGAGGCGAAGAAGGCGGCGAAGAAGGCTGCTAAAAAAGCCAAGAAGAAGGCTGCCGCCAAGAAGAAGAGAAAGAGTAAGAAGGACGACACGACAGAGTCTGACGGCGAGTCTGGAGATTCAGATGCTTCAGAGGCCGAGGAGAGTGATGGGGGTGACAGTGATGCCAGTGAGAGCGAAGAGGAGAAGGCGAAGAAGAAGGAAAAGAAAACCAGGAAGAGCGGCAAGAAGGACAAGGAGAAGAAGGCCAAACCAGCCGCCCTCACCACGGCTCCAGTTGTTGAAGTCAGAGTGGACACACCCCCTCCAAGCGGTTCCGAAGCAGACAAGGGGGCTCCAGTTCCTGAACTGAAGCTGGATGAGAAGCCTGTCGTCGTCGTTGCTGCTCCAGCCAAAACAATGACAATCGACACCAAAAAGGCCAACGAAGAGCCGGTGGAAAAGGCGCAAGTGTCGGGGGATTCGGGATACGGTGCTACGCCTGCCGAGGTTGCCGCTCCTGTTGCGCAGGTTGAAGCTGCTTAGGTAGGCCAGGTGGGGTAAGTATTAAGCCTTGGAATTCCTGGAGAAGATGCTGGGAGGGGGGGTTAGATGTATGATATACGGGTCTATGACATTTTGGGATGGTAGGTTTTGTTTATTTCATATGCATCAAGGGGGCGGCGTTTCTTAGCATACATACAAAGTGCGTGGGGTGTGAGTATGAAAGCATTTGAGCTAGAGAAATTAGAATACAATGACAAAAAAAAACCAGCTTATTGTAAAGAGAATTTGTTAGGAACTTCATGTGTGTATGTGTGAGTGGGTTCAGAGAGCGTGTGTGAGAAAGAGAGAGAGAGCCTAAGGGAAAAGAGGGAGAGAAAGTGTGCGTGTGTATGGGAGAGTGAAAGAGAAGGAGCATATGCAACTGAGGGTGTATTAAAAGAATAGTCGACAGGTGGTAAGAGTTGGTTCAATAGGCATTTCCGTAACAGTACATTGCATAACCCAAAGCTAACTATATTATTATTATTATTATTACTATTATTATTCCTACACCGTTCTACCCTTTCATTTTAAAGAGTGCGCCGGACCTTCTGTTGCTATTTACATAGGAAAACCGTGCCATGTAGGCCGGGTGAAACACCTAAATCGGAAAGTATAAGGAAAGATAAAGTTTTAAAAGCTTCCAGAGAGTTGCAAGATAAGAGAAAGAAAGCTAACTATATTCATACTTCTTGGGCATCATATCATCACCATCAACTTCCCCCTGCAAACATTGTGGGCAATCAACCCTAGGCGCTCATCATATCATGGGGTAAATCAGGGCCTGGCTCCTTACACAATAACCTCTCTCGATCCCACTGCCACAACACCCCCTCTTTCAACCCCTTGGTCTTCTTTTTTGAGCTTCTGCTTGTCCGGCAGCTGTTTCTTCAGGGTCGATGTGCCCGGCGGAGAATCGAGGAGGAGGAGGAGCTTTCAAGTCTCTGGAGTGGAGAATCGGAGGGGGTCGCAACGGGTTAGTGCATCGGTTTTTTGGTGTAGCTGTTCGTGAATGTGTTTTGCCTGTCTGGAGATCTCGAGTTGGCCAAGTTGAAAACAAAAGGAGAAGAAAATGAAGCAGACTTCTTGGTCCTCTTGTATCAAACTCAAACTTCATGAACAAAAAGTCGGAAAAAAAAACGAAAAAAAAACGAAAGAAAAAAAAACCCCTTGTAGCAAACCTTTTCTCATCATGTTACCAGGAATTGAAAAAAAAAAAAAAATTTGCCCACATTATACACAAAACCGAAAATGCCATGGTATAAACTATACACAACCCCACCCCCTACCTAGCTAACCTACTCGCCTCGTGCCATGCCGTGTAGCTCACTTTTTCCTCCTAACCTTGAACGTCTTCAACGGATCCCCCTTCCTCCCCCCTCCAACCTTGAACGACCTCCCTTTACCCTTCCCTCCAAACTTGCCCTTGTGCTTCTTGTCCTTATCCAGCTTCTTGAACGGCACGAAGCCCACCGACCCCTTGGTGAGTTCCTTCTTGGCTTCCTTGGGCAGCAGATAATCCGGGACGTGCTTGAGATGGGCCTGCTGTCTGGCCTTGTGGCCTAGCTCGCCGTCGTGGCGGAGGTGGGAGAGCTCGGCGGGGTTTTCTTCAAAGTATCTATTCTAACGTGTTAGCTATGCTGTCGGATAGGGCAAAAGGGGGGAATATACCTCTTCAAAGTCTCACTCCTCAAGAGCTCCTGTCTGAGTTCTCTTGTCCTCGCTTCTCTGATTGCCACCTTTGTTACGGCGCGGAGGGCTATCCTGTGTCAGCTTCTTGTACACTAGATGTTGAGAGCGTCAAGACATACCGTCATTCATACGATACCTAAACGCCTCCATCTGCTCCTTGCTGAAATTATACGGATCCAGCTTCCTATTCATCTTTGCCTGCGCCCTCACAATCTTGGCTAGCACCTTCTCGTCCCTCTCGCAGCTCTTTATTGACGTCGGCTTGTGCTTCCCATACAGATCCTTGGGAATGACAAACGAAATCGCAATCCCGGTTCTCCCCGCTCTCGCCGTCCTTCCAATCCGGTGTGTATACGACGACGCCGACGTTGGCAAATCAAAGTTCACCACCGCCGCAACATTCTTGAAATCAATCCCTCTCGAAACACCATACTCCTCATCCCTCTTCCCTTTTCTTTCCCCCCTATTCTTCTTCTTCTTTTCCTCTCCCCCACCCTCTTCCTCACCCCCCTCCTTCTCCTCCTTTTCATCCCCAAAAACCTCACTCCTCTCATCGCTCGCAATAATAATATCGTAAATCCCCCTATTGAACTCCTCAATCACCTTGATCCTCGTGTTCACCGGCAGCTCCGAGTTCAAGATGCAACTCCTGATGCTAAACTGTTCAAAAAACAGCTTTAGCCTATAGCTCCGATCAATATCCGCCACAAAAATCAAACACGGCCCCTTGATCAGCTGCAGCTTAAAGATCAAGTAGCTAATCAGCCACTTGTCATCCTCCCCACACTTGACATAATACTGCGTCAGCTTCTCATCCTCTGCCCCAAACTCCTCGTTGAGGTCCAGCAGCGTCGGGTTCCGGCAAAAGATGCCCTTGAGGGTGTCGAGCTCGGCGGAGAGAAGCGTGGCCGACATCATGGTCGTTTGAACCCCCTTGGGCAGGGAGCGGGAGAGGTTCTCCATGTCCTCGTCGTAGCCATAGCTCAGCACCAAGTCCGCTTCGTCGAGGACCAGATATTTCAGCTTATCCAGACTCAGCGCGCCAGACTCGACACTCTTCCACGCCCTCGCCGGGGTGGACACCACCACATCGGGTACATTCGCCAGCAAACTCCTCTGCACCGCGTCGCTCACATTCTCCGTCAGCTTCGCCGCCGTCACATCCCTTGCGCAGAAAGCCGAAAACTCCTCGATGGCTTTGTGGACTTGGTCGGCGAGCTCGCGGGTCGGAACGAGGATCAATCCGGCGGTGTATGGTGTAGTGTCGGTCTATCCATTTCATTTCCCCAGTTAGCAAATTCACATCACCTCCACCACCACCACCACCACTTAACCCTCACCTCCCCCGCCCCAAGAGAAAACACATACCTTCTTCCTCCCCAACACCCCCTCCAGCACAGGCAGGACATACGCCGCCGTCTTTCCCGATCCCGTCTTCGCCTTGCAAAGCACATCCTCCCCCTTCAGCGCCAACGGTATCGCCCTCCTCTGCACAAGCGTCGGATTCTCGAACCCTTGCTTCGCGACCGCCTGGATTAATCTCGGATCTAATCCTAGCTCTGCAAAACTCAACTCTTTCTCTTCCTCCACTACCTTCTCCTTCTTCTCCTTTTTCTTTTCTGGCTCGGCAGTAACACCCACAGCAGCTGGTGGCTCGTCGTCTTGGTTGAGTTTGCGCTTCATGGTTGGCGGTGTTCTAGTGATTGTTGATGAATGGGGGATGTGGTGGTGGAAAGTGCACTGCAAAGATTGGGGGGGTCTTATTTTTATTTAAAAAAAAAAAAAAAAAAAAAAAAAAAAAAGGTCGGACTCTAGCAGCAAGCACGCGCAGGCATTCACCAAACCAGAGGGGCCCCGAAAATTTTGGAGCTGCCAGTCCTGCTGAATTTCTTATCGCGCTTGTTCGATAAGATAAGATTGGGAATAGGCCCACCAAAAGTGCATGCGGTCCAAGCTTGTCCCCCGCAAACCTTAATTAACCCCTGTCAGCTGGCCACTAGGGTCCTCACTGGCCTTCGACTGGTGATGGCCTCTTCCACCTGCAGTGCAACGGGCAGGATATGATCGATAACACAAGACAAGCTCTCCTCTTGTCACTGATGCTTGGGATAGCGGTATTTATCATGCTTAAATCTCCACTCATCAAAAACCGGAATGAAAACTGTGAAATCAATTGCAAACTACCAGCAAACTCATCGCCTAAGCATACATAAAAAACCAGGACACATCCGTGAAACAATCATTACCACACGTTGCCGCGTTGCGCTTCCGAAAACTCCACCGTCGTCCAATCGGTCCCATCCAGGCCAGAAAAACCGAGGATAACACAGAACTGTGCGACCACGTGAGAAAGTCATTGCTGACAATACTTTTGAAAGACCAACCAAAGAAAAAGACTCCCGCAATAACAAACAAACTGATCCATACGTCAACCGTGCAACGCCTGTCGAAATCAGACACTGTACCGCCGAGCCAAGGTGGCTCGGTGCGCTGTTTCAAATCGTAAGTCAAAACCATCCAAATCCAATCATGACTGTTGCTAACAGGGCTCAACGCCGCTGATCAAAACAGCATGCTCAATACCATTGTTCAAAAGAACTTCCGACGGAAAACATCACCCAAGTCAACGCCGCATGGTCCGAACTCGAGGTGACCGACATCCCGAGTGAGAGTCACTTGGGGCCAGGCGAACGTGACCTAGGAATACACGGGCTGCGCCGAGATGACACCGGCCTTTCCCGAGCTCGCATAACTGAAGGTCGGCCAGACAGAGGTCCAGGGTAGAGGTAAGCCAGCGGCGCGTAGCAGCGCCGTTCATGTTCCTGGGGACTGAGTGCCATAGGCCTGTCCCGAGCTGGCACAACTCTAGGTGGGTCAGACACAGGTCCAGGGAAAAGGTAAGCCTGCGATGCCTAGTAACGCCGCTCATAGTCCCGGGCATAAGGCTCCCGGACATAGGGGTCACGGGGAGGAAAGTCCCGAGGAGGGGGACGATCATAGGGACGTCCGCCGGCATGGCCATTCATGTACGGGTCCGGAGGAGGGTAGTCCCGCGGCGGTCCACGATAGGGGTCATCATAGCGGCGCGCGGGGGGATAGTCATCCATTGGAGGTCCACGACGCGGGGGAGAGCGGTAGGGCCTGGCACGGTCATCATAGTAATCGCGCCGGGGAACCGGGGACCGGTCGCGGTAGTCGCCTCTATAGTCACCCCCGTTGCGGTGGGGACTGTATGCACGAGGCGGACCCCGGCGATCATAGTCATTGATGCGGCCCGGGCCGCGACGAGGTGACATGGATCGACCGCGGTCTCCACGGGGAATGTCAGGTTGAGTCTGTGTTTTGTTAGCAACCGGCGCAATCTTTGCAAGCAACGGGCTACGTACATTGGCAACACAAGTCACTCGATTTCCCTTGAATTCGCGGCCGTCCAACTTTTCAACAGCTGTGCGGAGGTCGGCAGCCGTCTCGAATTCGACAAAACTAAACGACGCGTCAGCCACTGCCTTGTGTACTCGATGCGACCGCATCCAAACAAACATACCCTTCACTGCTGCCGTTGCGGCCAGTCTCGCTGTAGACGACGTCAAGGCCGGGTGCGCGAGCAAAATCTTTGAGATCCTATAGAGCCAGTCCCATGTAAGTGGAAGTCCAGGTAGGTGCGTGCCGGAATTGTCAAGTTCGAAGCGAAAGCCAAGTCCAGGAAGCCCAGTGCGCCAGCCCCCAGTTTGATCGTAGCTTTGGAGCTCTCCACCATCCCAACCGCGAAAACAGATCTTGCAAACAAAACAATGGGTGTGCTTGGGCAGTGAGTGCATATCCTTGTGACACAAGAACGGGGGCTGGCCAAATGGGAACATCACCATCCAGGAGACGGAGACCATGCCAGGGGAAGGGACCAAGCGGGGGAGGAGGGGCAAAAAATGCATATCGAGTCCAATGCCGACCAAACCGGTAAACTGAGGGCAGCGAGTCCTTCAAGGCCAAGGTATCTGGCCTGGTCCAAAAGAGTCCAAAGGGGGAGCAGGAGAGAGGTAACAGACCTGCCAGCTGGTGTCCGGGGGAAGTCCCGAAATCTGCAAGCGGTGCGGTGTGCGACGCGGCCGGGGAGCGCTGCTGCGCTCGTTGTTGAATCCGCCGCCGCCGCCACCACCATTGTTTTCGCGGTGCCGAGTACCACGGGCGAACTGGACAGTCAAGCGCTCGCCAAGGAAGGTCGATCCATCTTACACAATGTCGTCGTTAGCCATGATAGCAGAAGAGGTAGTGGGATGGGAGGGATGATTGTCAACATACGGAATGCTAAGAGGCAGGCGCAAGACGTCAGCAAGGTATTATGACAACGACAATAATCAGGAGCGAGAGAGTGGGTAGCTTACCTGGAACAACGTCGCGGGCATCCATGGGATCCTTGTACTCGATGAACCCGAAGCCGTTCATGAGCTTAATCTCGGCGATGTCACCGGTTCCATGGGTGGAGAAGTGAGCTTCGATATCGGCCTTGGTAGCTGTCATGGAAACAAACGTCAGCAAAGCATGTCCCAGTGGCCATCTCACAAGCAGGTCGATGCGCTGCCCGAGCTTGCTGAGTGTGCGACGCGAAAGCAACTTACCAGTCCGAGGCAGATTGCCCAGGTACAGACGGGTGGCTGATACCTCGGTCATTGTAGCGGATGAAAAGCGAGTCGCGTGCCAGGGTTGAAGCTATTCAGATAGAAGAGAAAGTTGGGATGAAGGAGGAAACTCGGGCGCGTGGAGTGATACGGAGAGCGTCCTGTGTGTCAAGGGAAGGCTCCGTCCTGCGGGTGGGGTTTGACCTGGGTGTATCGCTCTGGCTGAAGCGTAAATGCGCTAAGAGCCAATTCCTCCCAGCACCTGGTAGCTCAGCGGCTGGGCGGGCGACAACAATTAGGGAGGCGCGTGGGGGAGACGCGGGGATACGGGATTGAAAACGGACAGTCAGTAATGTGGTGTGCGATGAAGGATGATGCGCAAATGTGGAGGGGGAGAGTGGCGATGACAGCCTGGGGAAAAAGAGATGGAGAAAAGCTCCAGCGGATGGAGAGAGAGTGGAAAGAGGAAAAATTGGCTCGAGCACGAGCCGAAGTAAAAGCTGCTGGAGACAATCGCTTGAATGACGGGGGGCCAACGCAAGACCTCACATGCCATCCCCCCCCCCCCCCCCCCAAAAACTCCAAACGCGCACTTGACAGACACACTGCGGGAGCCAATCACCTGGCCGAATTCCCTCCAGACCCTGCGCCAAGTCCTCGCTCACCCAATGGCAGGCTTGCGGCGAGATCCCTGACACAAGCTCCCGTCCTAGACGTCCAAGCAACAGCCTCGATTTGCTTTGCTACCGAGCCTGCAGAAGGAGCTCGAAACAGCCCATCGCTTTTGCCAGTGCTCTTATCCTCTCACTGAAAGGTGTCACGGCATAATCTACTCGGTACAACAGAGAGAGAAACATTCTTAAGCAGCAGTAAGTAGCCTTGTGGCACGATCAGCGCTTGGGCTGAATCACTTCTCACACGGTACAAATACTGGGAGGCATGCACAGGACACACTTGCCCTAGCTTCAACGTCTCGGTCTGTGTCTTTGTCTTCTAGGGCGCAAAACCTAATTTATCTTTTTTAGAATAAAGGCCTTGTACAATTCTTCGGATTGGCCACTTTGGCGCGTGTCGTGTGTGGTATGGAGACAAGACATCCATCCTCTATTTCGCAATCGAACAAGCCTCGTAAGCAACCAAACAGTAAAACGCCATTGGCTATGCAGACCAACAACCCGGGGAATCTGTGAGGCCACATGACCTCCTCTTCAACCAATCCATTAGTGATAATCCATATATGCACGCCGTCAACTATGATTCAACAGTCCTAGACTCCTTCAAATAAAATGTCGATAATCTCGTCCAGAAAGGTGAAAGCCAGATGCGCACTGCAGGGAGATAAATGTTAGCATAGTTGTTCCTCAGCCTTGTCGACGAGCTGCAGCCTTCCATCCAGCCCGCCACACCAGCAAGGAAAAGGAAAAAAAAAGGGAGACAAAACTTACTTCAACCTCCCATTATTCAAAGTAGCAAAAACCCTCCTACTCGCCGCCTGCGCGTTCAACCTCCCCACCACGCTCCCCGCCAAATCCGGCACCAGCGTCGCCAGCATCAGGCTCGCCTCCGTCCTCGTCTTCAACTTTTCCTGCCTCGTCCTCGCCACCCTATCCCTCACCATTTCCCCCCCGGGGCCCGGCCACATTGCACTCTTTACCAACTCCACATACCTCAACACCTGCTCCTCCCCGACCAACATCTTGACATTGTCCCTCAGCTTCCTCTCAATCGTGCCCCCCAGCAGCTGGTGCAGCACCACCACCACCGCCCTCCCCCTCAGCCAGTTGTTGCCCTTGTTTAACTCGAAAACTTCCAAAAAAATGTCACAGATGGGTTTAACAAACGGCTCTATCTCTTTGTTGCCGCTGCCACCGTCGAAAGCGTTCAGCTCTGCCTCCGCCTCCGCTGCGTTAAGCACAACCCCCGTGCCCGGGACAGCCTCGTCGCTGAGGGGGAGCTGTGACAGTTGGCTCGTAGCAGCAGCAATCAGATTCTGCCCCGCCAGACTCAGCTGGTCCAGCACCGGTATGCTCCCCAGTATATCCTCCATCCCATCCGCCACGGAATCATACAGCCTGCTGATCATGTCCTTTCTGTTTCCCTCCCCACCGCCACCACTGCCTCCTCCTCCTCCTCCTCCTCCTCCTCCTCCTCCTCCTCCTCCTCCTCCTCCTCCTCCTCCTCCTCCTCCTCCTCCTCCTACCTCCCCGTTGATTACCCTCTGAGACAAAAACGCCCTCAGATCTCTTGATCGACAAACATCCGGCAGCAGCAAAAGCTCACTGAGATACTTCTCCAACCCCGCCCTTCTTTTTTGTAAGAAACCCTGCTCCAACTTCATAACCATTCTCCGCCTGGGGAACTCCAGTCCCCTTACACTCGGGTACTGTCCCCGTAGCTTCTGGTGAAGTTCCAAGAATTCGCTGTAGCGGCGTTTAACCACCCACTTGGCCGCTGGCATCTTTTCTCCCGCGTTTCTCGACACCTCCACAGCATAAACTGCAAACTCCTTTCCTTCCTCGTCGCGGCCCACTTCAATGTCTTTAAGAATTCGCACCGTTGACCTCCCATACAGAGAGTTATCACTCTCTTGTATGACATACTGTCTCCTCTGCAGCTCCTTTCGTCGCAGCTCCCGCTGCAGAGAAGCTTTCGACTTTCGCAAAATGCGCAACTCGGCCGTGTTGTTCGTCAGCTCTGCCTTTCGCAGCAGCGAGTCAACCACGGCTTCCTGAGTAACTAGTTTATCAATCTCGTTTGTCAAGGTGGTGATCGCTTCGGCTAGGCCCAAGTCGCCAGGGGCAGCGAGGTGGACAGCCGCAACGTCATCTTCCGAGTCTTTCGCTTCGTCAATGTCGGAGGGCTCGTCGGACAGGAACCGGTTCTCGTCGCCGAATAAATCGTCATCGACAAACACTCCAATCCGAGAGGCGGCGCTGACGAGACCTAGAGAGGCGAGCGAGGGCTTTTCTGTTTTGTTGCTGGCCTGGGCTGTGTCAAGCGACCCACGGCTGGATCTTGTAGCCACGTCCAACCTGGCGCGGTTGGCTGTAGATCTGTCATCAGAAGGGGCGCGCTGTTTCCCGGCCGCGGTGGTAGAGGTGGAAGCAGTCCCAATTAGCCCCCCATCCATGTTGCTGTTGTCCGGGTCCTCATCCCCAAACAGGCTGCCACGCAGCTCCTCCACCTTTAATGGCGTCTGCTGGCTGTCCTCGAGAATATTATTCAGCGCCCGCTCCATAGCCTGCACAACCTTTGTATCCGGCACGTTGTTATTACTGCCATTGTCTTGGTCGAGACTAGCAATGGAATCCGCCATGGGGTCGTTATCCCCTGGCCCCCCTGCTTCGTCGTCAAATAGTGGATTGGGCGAGCAAGACACCCGTCCCTCGTCGACTGAGCCTGAACGGCGAAGGTCGCGGAGGTCGGGCACTGATGTCATCAGCGGGCCGGCGTCATTCCCACCGTTAGAATTGAAAGACATGGCCCGGAGATCAGTTGCTGAGCCTGCTCGTCGGCTGTTTTGTTGGTTGTTATTGTTGGTTTGTAGCCTGGGCGCGAGGCGAGAAACCGGGTGTGGTTTTGATGACGAGGCCGTGTAGGAGGCTGCTCTGGGGAGCGCCGCGGTAGACACTGGAACAGAAGCCGTCGTTCGTTTCGACGCCTCTTCTGCAGCGAGGGCTTTGTAGAATATTTCCGACTTGCGGAAATTCTGAAAGTGCTTGACGCGCATCTCTTCAAGAACTGCGCTCTGAGCTCGAAGAATCTCACGACGGGCACGATAGTACTGCTCGGGCGTCGCCCGTTTCCCAGCTTTTAGAAAATCCGAGATAATTCTCTTTGAAGAGTCAGGGACCTTGAGCTCCGGCCGGCTGAGGTAGGCGGCATCGATCTGTGCAAGATCGAGACGGTCTGATTCTGTCCATGGCGGTAATTGCAGCGGCAGTTGCTCTCCCTCAAGTCCATCGTCCTCAAGTGGGTTCCGAAAGCCATCCACCACAAGCCAAAACTGGACCAAGGGCATCAGCCGTTGTCTGTCCATGTACTCCATGAAGTAAGACAGCCCCGAGGGATCCCGCAAGAGATCTGTAAGGGAGGCCTTCTCCAGCTTGGAATCACTCGGAACCGTGGCCAGCACAGGGTTGGAACTCTGCGGCAACGCCCTCCGATCGCCCGGAGTAGCCAAATGATGAACTTTCTGATCCAGCAGCCTCTTGCCCATCTCCAGCCTCCGCATATAAACCTGATCCACATTCTCCTGCTGAGAATCTCTCTTCAACTGACTAGCAACCTCACTCCGAAACCGCCTCGCATCCGACAAGTTATTCACCTTTCTTATCGCCCTAATAAACTTTTCAAACCTCCTCTCGCTATCCGCCGGCGACAGCCTCGGAAAGGCCACTGGCTTCCCCGCCTTTGGCGCCGGACTCGCATGCTGATCCAGCGCCGCCCTCAGCTTCCTCACCGTCGACCGGTCCTGCAGCATGCTCCTCCCGTAGTTCTCCATCAGCTGATTCCACGTATCCGGCTCCGCCAGCATCTGCATCACCGGAAACAGCACCGCGCACGCCGTAATCTCCCTAACCACAATCCCCACCGCCCTCGACCCCAAAACCCTCCTCCCCGGCAGCACCTTGGGCAGCACCCTCCCCATCAGCCCCCTCAAGTAATCCTGCTGCGCCGTCTTGACATCCGAAAAGCTCAAACTCGCCGCCGGGTGCAGTTTGCCCTCTTTATACTTGCTCGCGATAGCCAGATCCAGCTCCTCCGTCTCCGTCACCGACCGGTTCAGCTTCCTCCCCCTCACCGACTTCTCCGCCTCGGCAAAATCCCGAAAGTGCGCCGTCAGAATCGGCACCAGCCTCGTGGTCAGCACCTCGGCCAGATCAACCTCCTGAAACCTGTCCCGCACCCTCAACAGCGCCCCCCTCATCGCCCTGTCGACCTCGTTTTCAAAAACCGGGTTCTTGCTGATGGCCGAGTACCACACCCTGATAAAATCCCTTATAACATACCCCAGCACCTCGTCCAGCGCCGCCGCCACCCTCGGCGACTCAGGGCACAGCGACAGCTTGTCGTACCTCTGCCGCTGTCGCAAGGCAGCTACTTCTTTCTTCCATGTTTCCGGCCCAGTAAACAACGCCCCGCTCGGTCGTCGGCTGTTGGTGAGATTATTCCTCAGTTTCCGATATCGTGTCCCGCGGGAGGTCAAGACCGTCAGCGCGAGCAGGGCGGCGAGGGCGAGGAGCGCACCGCTGACGAAGGCGTACCCGGCCCAGCGCAGGGCGGGGAACAGGTCGACCGCGTACCCCCAGGCGATGAAGCTTGCGATGGCGGCAAGTGCTATGTGTTTCTTCCCTTGAAGGGCCATGGCCAGAGTAGAGAAACGAAAGCAGCAGACATGTGTTGTTGTTGCTGTTGTCGTCGTCGTCGTCGTTGCCGCATCGCATGTTGTTCTCTGTTTGACGAGTTGCGGGTTGCTTGTCCGAGGGGCTCTAATCGATAGCAGAGCGGGTATCGCGTCAGTGGTTCAGTTAGCTGCATGCAGGGATTGGCAGGGGTCACCTTGCGCCGTCTTTGCTCTGACATCAGATGTGTTTGTGAAACCCTAACCCTGCTACAGTCTGCCCCGTGGAGGACTGGTCCTACTCCGTACAGGCAAAGGCATAGGACTAATATCAACGATGCCGAGAACGATGAAGGGCCTCTTTCGTATCTAAAAAGGCCTCGAGGGACGACCTATAGGCATCAAAAGATACAATGACAGACTCGAAAGAATGGTCTGATAGGCATTGGAACACCAGTATAGCTAACGTCTTTATGTATTTCAGCACTTATGCGGTGGGTTGGGGGTCTCTTCTGGTTTTGTTCACGGCGTGTGGTGCTTCTCGCATCCCATCATATTTCCAGACAGTCACTGCGTCATTGGGTATCACAAAGGCACAAGACTTCTTTTGTCTATCCGTTTCCCTTTCCTCCTTCCTCCAACTCTCTAAAATACAGGGTCCTCCAACCTCCTGAAAAGCGCCACAAACTTCTCCCCCTTGTTCCTCTCCACCTTCTTCCCCTCCTCCGTCGCATTCCTCATAATCTCCACGCACGGATCCGCCTCCTGCTCTTCCAACCCCACCCTCTCAAACATCGGGTGTGCCTCAAAATGCTGCACCATCCACCCGTGCAAGTCTGGAACATCCGTAATGGTGTACACGATCCCCCCCGGCTTCACCGCATAAGCATACTCCGAGTTGAGCGTCGTGCTCACAATCCTCTGCTTGTGCTTCCTCGCCTTGAAGTGCGGGTCAGGGAAGCAGATGAACATCTTTGACAGCTGCCCTTGCTTGAAAAAGTTGGGGAGGAATTTCATCGTGTTGGCCCGCAAGACAGAGACGTTTTGGTAGGCTTTGGTCTCTTCGTTTTGGCGGCGGAGGACTTTGATGCGGTCTTCGACGAATTGGGTCACGGAGACGCGGATCTCGAGGCCGAGGACGAGGGTTTGGGGCATGACGGGAGCGAGGGCGATGAGAAGGCCGCCGAAGCCGCAGCCGATGTCTGCTACCTCGACGTCTTGGGTGAGTCTTCTTACTTTGACTGGGGCCGAGACCTCTTGGCTGGGGGCTTCTTCTGTCGTTGACGGGGCTGCTTCTAGCTGCTGCGACTCTTCTGGGGGGGCGACATAGGCCGGGTAGAGTGTCGACCAGTCCATTTGGTCAGGGCGTGGCGGGCTAGTTGTCTGTTAGTATTTCGAATCCCATTCCCAAGAGGTTGGAAAGGCCTACTATACTAGTTGATGATCGGAGAAGGGATTGGCGTGCGCTCTTTGGCGGTAGAACTTCTTGCGAGGCATAGTGAGGACATCATCCTGCTTCATGGCGGCACGATAGTCCTCACGCTTCTGCTTCTTGTTCTTTTTGACACCCATTTTGACTGATTTTTGAGGTCGTTTAGATTCGGTGATTCGTTCGGCAACAATAATCAGAGGTGCTGTTTTGGGTTGTCGGTGATGAATCGAGTATACATTGTCGTTGCATGAGTCTGATGCAGAGCGCAAACTTGTGAAGCCAATAACCAGGAACCAGCCCCTAAAAGTTGACAGTGGGGCTCCATCCCACCCCCCAGGGCTCCACCCCGGTGCCATGCAAGGATCATCATGCCCCGCCAGTCCGCTATCGGGCCAGAGCTGCATGGCGGCATTTTAACGTAGGTACCCCGCGATGCAGTGTGAGCAATTGCTGTCGTATTCTGGGTCCCAGTCTGTCGAATTCCATCTCAAAAAGACTTTCGAGAAACTCCCAGCTACTCACCCGACTCACAATGGCTGCCGCGAAACAGGTCAACATTGCCATCATCGGTATGTGTACTCTCTGCATTATATCTGAATCATTGCTTACAGCTATGACCCTTCAGGCGCTGGCGGGGTAGGAAAGTGCTTCCTCGGCCAGCTCGAGACGCTCGGCCAGCGCAGAGCCAGCCCCAAGCTCGTCCTCACCTACATCAGCACCAGCAAGAAAGCCATCTACCACTCCGACTATGCCGCCATTGCTACCAACGATGTCACCTCGAGCCTCGCTTCCTCCTCCCAGGCTCCCCTCGCCCCTCCCAAGCTGATCGAGTACCTCAAGTCCTCCGGGGCCAAGGCCGTCCTTGTCGACAACACTAGCTCCCAGGATGTTGCCGATGCCTACCCCCTGTTCCTCAGCAATGGCATCAGCATCGTCACCCCCAACAAGAAGGCCTTCTCCGGCTCCTACAAGCTCTGGCAGGACATCTTCAACGCTGCCGAGCAGTCGGGCGCCAAGGTCTACCACGAGTCCTCCGTCGGTGCCGGTCTCCCCGTCATCTCGACCCTCAATGATCTGGTGAACACCGGTGACGAAGTTACCAAGATCGAGGGTGTCTTCAGCGGCACCATGTCCTTCCTCTTCAACTCGTTCGCCCCCACCTCAGGCAAGGGCGGCCAATGGTCTGCCGAGGTGAAGAAGGCCAAGGAGCTCGGCTACACCGAGCCAGACCCGCGTGACGATCTCAACGGCTTGGACGTTGCCCGGAAGCTTACCATCCTCGCCCGTCTTGCTGGTCTCGAGGTCGAGTCCCCAACTTCGTTCCCCGTGCAAAGCCTGATCCCCAAGGAGCTCGAGTCGGTTGCCACTGGTGACGAGTTCCTCGAGAAGCTCCCTGCGTTTGACTCCCAGATGGAGGAGACCAAGGCGGCGGCTGAGAAGGAAGGCAAGGTGGTTCGGTTTGTGGGCAGCATCGATGTGGCCACCAAGCAGGTCAAGGTTGGGCTCGAAAAGTTTGATCTCTCTCACCCCATCGCGGCGCTGAAGGGTAGCGATAACATCATTAGCTTCTATACTAAGCGGTACGGAAGCAATCCCTTGATCATCCAGGGCGCCGGCGCAGGTGGTGAGGTCACTGCCATGGGCGTCACCAGCGACCTCCTCAAGGTGCTCTCTCAGATTGCTTAAGGAAATTGAGCAATACTTCAAGCCATAGATGGCTGTCGAAAAAGAAAGAAGAAAAAAAGGATTGATTTCTCGCTTTGGCCATGCTGTCCCTCCCCTCCCCATGTCCCTTGTGCTCTGCCCCTATCCAACCACGACGGCCGTGTTACTGTGTCTTTTCAGATGCGGCATGGCCGTTCAAAGCCGATCCGTTTCCGTTTATAGGGGGTTTCGGCGGGTGTGGCTGGGCAGCTTGGCGAGCTCGCAGCGCATTTGTAAACGTTTGGCACGCAGACCCGGTCAGTCTGAATACGTAGAGGGCGATGTCGTAAATGACAAGAAAGATGATCGGCACGATGAAGAGAGAACCAAGGGTCATCTGGAGCAGGTTAGCCTCGTAACAAGGTCCAGCGTTTTCTTCACTTACAAAGAAGCCAGAAACCCCGTGGAGGAATGGGTGGAATTGCGAGGGGATCCAGCTCGGCTCAGTCATTGAATAGTAGATCCAAGATATTAGCTCCAAGAGGCCAGCCATCTCGAATGTATTCCTGGGCTTGAGATGCAGATGATGCGGCTAAAGTAGGAGGCAAGAATGAGGTAGACAACACACGGAGGTCCGAGTGGCTAGGCAAGCATGGGTATCGTGTAGCAATGCGAGCTCGAGTGCCGGTCGCGTCGTCAGCAGGATGAGCTATAAGCAGCAGGCAGGGTATATCTATCGTAAAGAGCGTGATCGGGAACGGAGGAGGTAGGAGCAATGCGTCTGTAGCAGGACTAGCTGTTTGGATATGTGCCGGTGTGCTTTCCTCGGTCGCGATTCACTTCCATCAGGGCCACCTATGTCAAGCTTGGGAGAGGGCGTGATGGAACCAGGGTAGGTTGAAGGAGAAGAGGGAGTGGGCAGCGCGCGTGGGGGAAACGAAGGGAGGCCACGAGGCGGCAAGGTTTATGCGGGTGAATGCGGTGCCGCTCTCTTGGGACGGGAAGCAAGCAGCAGTAGCTAGGGATGAGGGCGTGCCGGTGCCAAAGTCAAGATTCTGCCTGCTTGGAAAAAGAGCTCCGAGCCGAACCATGCTGTGCTGACTTGAGATGAGATGCATGACGACTGGGCTGCCGCTTCAGTGCCAGGAAGTCGGGCGCACATATGGTGCCAAGATGCGCCAGCAGAGCACCCCTGTTTTAGTGCCCACTGTCTGGGGGAGCTCCCTGGAGCCGGGCGCGCACTGTGCGACCATCTCACTCCCAAGTCTTGAGATTTGCTTTTAGACATCAAACTCATCATCAACCAACCTTCAGTCAACAGCTTCTGTACGCTCTGCCACAATAAACGATAAACCACTTCAACTCAAGTCCTCTCTCACTTATTACCTTCATCAGCCGCCCCACCAATCAAAACCCCCAACTCCCTGCCGCCTCCACAACCGCCAAAACATGCCCCCCCGCCCCCAAGACCCTCACTTGTACGGCCAGCCACCCCCCAAAAAACAAAAGAAAACAACAAGCTCTACCGACCTCTCCGGCTCACTGGCATTCACCTCCCAACTCAGCTCCCTCCTCGCCAGCTCCTCCTCCGCAGCCCCCTCAACCGGCCGACCCCGCCCCTCCAAATCCAAAACCGACAACCTCTTCCAATCAGTCAAAATCAAGCGCAAGAACCCACCACCAAAGGATCACGATGAAAAGCTCACCCTCAAATCCCCAACCACAACCTCGGAAGAAGCCTCCGAGCTGGCCCGCTCCCGCCAGCGCTTAGAATCCAAATCCCGCCTCTACGCCGCTATGCAAAGGGGGGATTACATTGGCAAGGAGTACGGCCTGGTTGATTTTGACCGCAAATGGGCTGAACAAAACCCTACCCCGGAAGAAGACCACTCGTCATCTTCAGATCCGGAACCTGAACAAGAAGAGGAGGCTACGGTAGAGTACACTGACGAATACGGCCGCACGCGGCTGTTGACGCCCTCTCAAAAGGCCGCTTTGGACAGGGCGGCGGCGTCAAAGGTTGATCTTGAGAAAATGGCCGGGAGGCCGGTGGCGGTTCCATCTGATTTGATCTTTGGGGACACCATCCAAGCGCAGGCTTTTGCGGGGACAGATCAGATGGAGGAGCTGGCGAGGAAGAGGGATAGGAGTGCTACGCCGCCGCCGGAGGTGCATTATGATGCCAATTGGGAGATTAGGACGAAGGGGGTGGGGTTTTACAAGTTTAGCCAGGATGGGGAGGCGAGGAAACAAGAGATGGGGGGGCTGGAGAAGGAGAGGGAACGCACGGAGAGGGAGAGACTGGAGAGGGAGAGGGAGAAGCAGAAGAGGAATGAGGAGTTGGAGAGGAGGAGGAGGGAGATTGAGGCTAGGAGGAGGGAGATGGGGGAGAGAAAGGCGGAGAGGGAGGCGAGTAGGTTTTTGGAGGGGTTGGCGGGAGATATATTGGGAGGAGGAGGAGGAGGAGAAGGTGGTGGTGGTGGGACAGAGGGAAAGGAGGGTGAGAGGACGGGGAAAGAGCAGGATGAGAAAGAGGCCTGATCCATTGCCCCAAGCATGGAAGAGGCGTGAGACGGTGCAAGCAGCCAAGGTGAATGGAAGCAGCGACTTTTTTCTTGTCCACCAACATCAGGATTTGGATTTCTGAGTGAACACTACTGACTGGCAGAGGGTACAAGCAGTCAATCTCGATGGTGGTATGTGACTAGCCCATCAAAAAGAACAATTGAATATATGGATTTGGGTCGAGTTGAGGGCAGGCTTGGGCACCAGCAAGACGAGTGGAATAATACTACAAGCAAAGTCGAATCCCAACCAAACATGCGACTCTTTTTTTCTTCCTCTTCTTCTTCTTCTTCTTCTTCTTCTTCTTCTTCTTCTTCTTCTTCTTCTTCCTCTTCCTCTTCTTCTTCCTCTTCTTCTTCTTCTTCTTCTTCTTCTTCTTCTTCTTCTTCTTCTTCTTCTTCTTCTTGGAAAATGTGCGATAAGATCTGTATATCTAGCGTGAGGTCGATACTTGATGGGGAACAGGCGACTCTTTACCTTTTGCTTCCAACCCCGTAACCATCTACACATTTCGGCTTCACAAAGCACGGTCAGGTACCGCAGGCATTCTCCCTCATGGTCCAAAAAAAGTCAAGCACGCAATGAAAAACAGTATAAAAAAATTAAAAAATTAAAAAATTAAAAATCACAGCCATGACGTTCCCGAAGGGCAATCAATGACGGCCAGCGATCGCGACGTGCAATGTAGGTTGTTCGCCATGTCCCCCCAAGGTTTACGATCTCCCGGAGGTCAACAGGTAAGTATGAAAAAAAGAGAAAAAGTATAAAAATGGGGGAGAGAGCTGGCAATATATATTTGGGCTGTTGGTGGTCCAGGCACGCTTGCTAATTGGGAGAGAAGTGCGTGCGTGCAAGTCGGGGAGCAAATTGTGCAAGGGCTGTGCGGGCGGTGTTGAGAAGGGGGTGGTGGTGACAGGATGGTAAAGTTGGAGATAGGAGTCAAGGTGCAGAAGAAGGAATGATAAAAAATGACAGTGAGGGAATTCATCTTGCGTGAATTGAGAAGCAGAGCAAAAATGCCAGTCTCACAAGGAGACGTAAAAGATATGTGTGGTTTGATTCCGTCCAGGCTCGAACTGGAGACCTTCAGTGTGTTAGACTGACGTGATAACCAACTACACCACGGAACCTTGTAATTTGTTGAACACCTCTCCTGCACTTGTAGCTCAAGAAGCTTCTGCTGTTTCCTGTCTCACTTCTTTCCAAGTTTGAGAAACAAAGCCTGCGCTGATCCGCCAACAAAGAAAACGGCATTGGCTCCCGAAGTCATATCGGCATCAAACAAGTTACTCGGGGATTTAGGCATCGCCCTGTTTTCCCGGTCCCGGTCCCGTTGCCGAACGGAATCCGGTGAAGCGGCCGGGGTCTGGTTTCCGCGGGGGCGTCGCATGCCTCGGCACTTTCCCAGCTGGGTCTTTCTGCAAGCGAGCCTCACCGCGGACCGGCACTTATAACACCTTGCATTGGCCAACCGCTCCGTTCAACTCACATGAGCTTCATAGGAGACGTACGGCATTCATGTCTACGGCACCGTTCTCTTGATTGATCTTCCATGTGGTTTTACGTAGCGGTCTCGCCTATAATAAGCACTCATTGAATCTCATGCTCGCCTAGGTTGTCGTTTACTTACCAAGACCATAACCGATTGAACGGGTAAACTGATCCTTACCTGACTATACCTATCATTTCATTCTCAGCCTCATCTTCCTTTTTCCTATTTTCTTCTCGCTCTTCACTCACCACCTCGCCACCTCCACCGGCCTAGCCCGCCCAGCATCTCACAATGGCCTCCTCCTTCCTCATAAAATCCCACACTATCGAATCCCAACACATTCGCGAGTATCCCCACGCAACCGCCCACTCGCAAGAGGAACCCCTCCTCCTCGCCGTAAAGCAATACATTCCCTTATCCAACCTCTCCCCTAGCCCCGGCGACATCTCCATCATCGCCGCCCACGCCAATGGCTTCCCCAAGGAACTCTACGAGCCCCTCTGGGAGGACCTGTTAGTCCTCCTCTCCCAGCGTGGCATCAAGATTCGCGGCATTTGGATCGCAGACGTGACCCACCAAGGCCAATCCGGCATCCTCAACGAAGCCAACCTTGGCAATGACCGTACCTATTCCCCCTTCTCCGCCCTCCAAATCTACCTTGTGTTAACCGTGTGAGCAGCCTCCTGGATAGATCACACCCGCGACCTCCTCCACCTCACCAACCACTTTCGCTCTTCCCTCCCCCGTCCCCTCATCGGCCTAGGCCACTCCTTTGGCGCAAACATAATCGTCAACCTCTCCCTCTTCCACCCCCGCCTTTTATCCAGCCTCATCCTCCTCGACCCCGTCCTCTCCCGCTTCCAGTCAAAAGGCCCCCAATACGGCTTCGCGCCCATGAAGGCCTCCGCTTTCAGGCGCGACATCTGGCCCTCTTTCTCCGAGGCGAAATCAGCCTTTGAGAAGAACCCCTTTTACAAAACCTGGGACCGTCGGGTGTTTGACAAGTGGCTTGAAAACGGGCTGAGGAGGACCCCGACGAGGACCTATCCCGATGCGCCGGACGGGAGTGTGACGCTTTTGACGACGAAGCATATGGAGAGTTTCACTTACTATCGCCCCATTCGGCAACGGTTAGGCGCAGATGGGAAGCACGAGCTGGATTGGGACTTGATACCCGACGCGGACGACGTTGTCCACAACAACCCCGACTTCCCCTTTTACCGACCCGAGGGCGGGCCGACGACGGCTAATAAGCTCCCCGGTGTTCGCCCCGGTTGCGTCTGGATTTTCGGTGGGGACTCCAACGTCAATCCGCCCGATGTGCGACAAGAGAAACTCGACCTGACCGGGATCGGTCCGGGGGGGAGCGGGGGAGTGAAAAAGGGGCGGGTGAAAGCGGTGACGATTGAAGGGTATGGGCATTTGGTTCCCATGGAGAGGACGACCGAGGTCGCGACCTACGCGGCGGACTTTTTGGTGGAGGACCTCAAGCACTGGAGGAGAGAGCAGGATGAGTTTGAGAGGCACTGGAAGAAGAAGAGGGATGAGGAAAAGTGGGTGTTGAGTGACGAGTTCGAGGGGTGGATGGGGGGCAGGCCGGTGAGGAAGGCGAAGGAGGGGGAGAAACCAAAGGGGAAGTTGTAGATACTAGAGGTAATAATGCTTCTTTGTCATGGGAGATGTTGGATAGAATATACCACAAGTATTCCGAACAGAACAGGATAGAACACATCAAGTATTTCGAACAGAACAGGATAGAACATATCAAGTATTTCGAACAGAACAGAATTGTTTCAGTTTCATCGTCTATTTGACACGACACCGCCCCTCGCAGTGCTCGCCAACACGCCAACTGCCAGGTACATATCCTAAACCCATATACTCGAGAAAAACATCAACGTCCAGCCCCCCCCCACCCCTGAACGCCGGCTCAACCACCTCAAGCAAACACTCATGATACACCAACCACTACCGCAAGAATGAAATCATGGTATTAAACGCTCTATTACGTCCGCCGCCTGCCCATCCCATCCATCCCGTTATCCCTGCCCATTCCCAGTAAAAATATCTGACCACCAGCATCCGGCCGGTCCCCGTCGTCGTCGTCGTCGTCGTCGTCGTCGTCTATGGGTATGTAATGCCTCCCTTCATTGTCTTTGACAAAAAGAATTACTTCCTTCTCTGTTTGGTATATATTCATCATCAATACTTTTTATTTCGATTTTACTTCTTGTTCTACTCCTTGACGGCATAGAACCTCTTGAACATGTCGTCAACCTTCTCGAGGTAGTAGGTGCCGGGGGCAATGGTGGAGACCTCGCCGGTGGGGACATAGTCCTTCTGGAGATGGGCCTTCTTGCGGAGGTCGCACATCTGCACGGAACAGAGTTAGCAATGGTCACCGAGGAAAGGGAGCGCAAGCAAACATACCGAGTCATAGGTCTCTGGGGGAACGGCGCGGCGAGCGACAAGTCTGTTGGGGACATCAAGAGTCTTGGCAATGGTCTCGGTGCTGCCGTTGATGCGGAAAGAGAAGAAGGAAGCGGCAAGACCGGAGCCGTAGGAGAAGAGAGCAATGCGCTTGCCCTCGAGCTTGGCGCTGTCGACGTGGCCGATCAAGCTGGCAAGGCCGCCCCACACGCTGGCGCAGTACATGTTGCCGCAGAGGGTGGCGACCTGGATGGTAGGGTTGACGCGCTCCTGGAAGCGCTTCTTGGTGAGGGCCATGAAGGTCTTCTCGACAACCTTGTCGGTGAGGGACTTCTTGTAGTCCATGTCGCGGATGTCAGCGGGGACCTCGGCAAAGGCCTTGCTCTCGGGGTCGGCAAGGTAGTCATGGTAGAGAAGGCGGGCATAAGACTTTTGCACGAGCTTGCAGGTAGGGGCGTGGAAAGCGATGTAGTCGAAGCGGTCAAGGGGAGTCTTGGGCAGAACATCGTCTGTTGCGCCGTTGCCGTTGGCGTGGCCATTAGCGCCCTTGGTGAGCTGAGCCTCGCGCTTGACATAGGCGCGGTAGGCACCGTCGAGAGCCTCGGAGTAGCAGTTGATGGAGTAGTGGCCATCAACATAGGGATACTCAGAGGTGAGGTCGGGCTTGTAAAAGTCATAGGCGTGCTGCATGTAGCTGCCACGCATGCCGGGCTCGAAAACGATGGGCGCATCAGGGCCAATCAGGAGCGCGACGGCACCGGCACCACCAGTTGGGCGCGCATTGCCCTTGGCGTAGAGGGCAATGTCTCCAGCAACAACAATCGCATCACGGCCATCCCAGGCAGAAGACTCGATCCAGTTGACTGAGTTGAACACGGCGTTGGTGCCGCCGTAGCAAGCGTTTACAGTGTCGACACCCTCGATGTTGGTGTTGTCGCCAAACAGCTGCATCAACACCGACTTGACTGACTTGGACTTGTCGAGGATGGTCTCGGTGCCGACCTCGAGACGGCCGATCGAGTTGGTGTCGATGTTGTACTTCTTGAGGAGGTTGGACACGACAGTCAAGCTGAACGAGTAGATGTCTAAAAAGGTGGGGTTCACAAATCAGCCCCTGAATCTCTACGGCCCAACAACCACTGCGGCTACTGCCATGCCATGGATGCACCGCTGGCCGATGCCTGCCGCCAGGGGCTGGGGAAACAGGAACACCCGGTGTGGCGCAACGCAATCAAGACAAGGCACCACAGCCGGGGGTAAAAATTCTGTGCAACAATAGGCGAAATTTTGTTGGGAGGCGGGACTGATCAGGGAAACTGATGGAGATAAAAACATACCCTCACGGTCGTCGCAGAAGCTCATCTTAGTCTGGCCGAGACCAATTGTGTACTTGCCCGTGCTAACGCCATCGAACTTTTCGAGCTCGGTTTGCTCCACATACTATGCCGTGACAGCTGTCAGCGATGTCGGATCCAAAACCAAAGCCACCAGTGGTGACGGCCCACGCGTAAACAGGCTGTTGCTGACTCGGGTTCTCTGTAGTGAAACACACCTGGCTGGGGAAGTAGATTTCGATGGCCTTGATGCCAATGTTCTGGGGACGGGAGGCCATGGTGTTGGGAGGTGCAATTGGGTTTGGCGAGCGTTGTTTGGGGCGAGGAGTCGTGTCGTAAAAAAGGGGACGAGGAGATGGGACGTGAGGAGCGCGGGAGGCGGAGGGTCTTTAGACTTTTGGAGGGGTTGTCAGCTAGCGTGCTCTAGGGTGGGCTCATCCAATGTTTTTTTGTAGACCGCCTTTCTGTTGCCCCATTGAGGAACCACCTAAGCAGGACCCCACCACGACTTGCCCCATCATCCAGTCCCCCATATCCAATATTGGCTGGCCATTGTTTTGGGGGACAGATGGCGGTGATGTGGTGATGCGGTAGATCTGCATTTCTGTCACGCCTGTGTCTACTGCGTAATGGTGTCTGAGATGATGGCTGGTCTATGGTCCAGACATACAAACAGAAAAAGAAAAGAAGAAAAAATATAAAAGAGTGGGGGATGCTCCTACCTGTCTCTCGTCGTATCTTCTTTGTTGGGTTGGGGATGTTGGAGAAGTGGATACAACAAACACCAAGGCCACCGGACGGACTTTGAAGAGGAATAAAAATATAATAGGGGACACAAGAAACAAGCACAACACGGACGAAAAGAGGACACGGGAGGTTCAAATACTTATTCTCCGATCTTCGAGGGCCACAGCCAATGATCCAACCACAGCGGAGACGGGGACAACGGCGGGTGACAACGGGGGGACAACAGACAGGGAACAATACCTTCCAGCACAATAGCAAGGACGTACGTGGGCGTCTCCCCGCCAGACACGCCATACGATATTTCTTGGGGGACGATGTCGGACATCCAACCGCTTGGACATCTCTGCGAGAAAAACAAAAATCTGCCGCACTGGCCCTGGCCCAGATGGATCTCATCCCGGCCGCCCACATGTCTATCTCGAGTCTCTTCACAGCCAACCCTCGTGGTCCCCTCTTGAGTGGCCCTCCCCGCTGTGGGTTTTTCCTCGTCGGCTTTGCGCGGATCTAATCTCTGAAGTGGAGGCGTCATGCGAGATTGATAAAGAAAATCCCCACCAGCCAGCCCAGTTTCACAGAGTTGAACCCACTGCCCAGTCCGACGACGTTGGAGCTTGCGGTCGTTTTCTGACGTTGATGAGGCTTGTGACTGACAAGCCTCGCCGGCAGCTACCTAGAGATGGCAGTGACAATGTTTCGAGTCTGTATTAGAAACCGTCTTTTGTCTTGGTTGTCCAGAGACAAGACAAGTCAGAGCACAGCAAACTAACATAGTGCCCTACTCTAAAAACCACCGAGAGCCGTTGAGGTTCACGACATTGGTATTTCTCTGGAAATCCCTCTCCTCCGAGAACTGCAATGGAGGAAAAAACCGGAGACCACGCAAAAAGGGCCCACCATCACCAGGTCCCAGTCGTCCGGCCTTGGGTTTTTTTCATGCCGGATCATCAAGAGGGGAGTAAAAAATCTCGTTGTACGTACAACTTCCCTCGGGTCGTAGCAACGGTAGCTGCCAAAGAGCCCCTCGACCAACCGTCCCGTGTGATTCAGGATCTCACCAAACAAAAACCACCCCCCCCCCCTCAAAAAAGAAAATTGTCCCAAAGAGAAACCACGAAGCCCTCTCATTCGCTGGACCGACACGACCAACCCCCATCGTGTCGTTCTCGCCTCTGCAGGAACAGCCCAGCCCGCCGGCCGCCGATGCATCCCACCATCCCCTCCATCGGTTGTGTGTGGGTGGTGGCTGAGTTCGAGCCGGCCCGGGCAAGTTCCCGTTTGGGAGAATACCCGCCGTGTCGATGGCCAAATATGGGCCGAGAAATATTCACCGAGTATTTCATGCTCCCCGTGATGATGCGTCTCTCCTACGTCTTCACTGTGGCTTGGCGAGATCAAATTCATCAACGGATCATGCCGAAGAGGAAAAAGAAAAGAAAGGCTCCACTATTTATCGTATCGATCTTGAGGCACCCAAGCACGAGCCCTTTCTTATTGCAACCGTCCTCCTGAGGCAGTGGAGCAGGATTGCGTGACATCTTTGACTGTCCCCTGGCAGTGATAATCTTATCAATCTACAGGGTATAGGACCGATCGCGGAGCGCTTGGCCGATCTCTTTCTCTCTCATGCACTCCGACACTCTCACTCACACTCTCACTGACACTCTCACTGACACTCTCACTCACACTCTCACTCACACTTTCACTCACACTCTCACTCACACTCTCACTAACACTCTCACTAACACTCTCACTTACACTCTCACATACATACCTATCTCTGCATTGACCACTCTTATAACATTCCCAACCAAAATAATAGATACTGGATTCGCAGATATAGCATCTCTCTGCCTATCGAGCGCCCCCCAATACACATGACTTCCCATTCTATACCTCACCGCATACTATCACGGTTCTATTGAATCAGTGATGCAGGTTGCTTCTTTTTTGCTGTCATTGGATGAGTGAATGCTTGACTAGCACCATACAAAGGGGCTGATGGGTTGGGCAAGTTAAAATCAGGTGTGTTTCGTTGATGAGAGTGTCACAACTTTAACAGCGGGAGCGGTGGGGCCGTCGAGGTTAATAGCCAATCAGGATAACGTCGAACGGACATAGCCAATAGGAAAGCCTAGAAGGATCATTGT